>LN483503.1:245027-326209 GCA_900002565.1 Culicoides sonorensis | reverse complement strand
CCAAACCCTGAAACACGTGTCAGCTTATTTTTAGTCTATTTTCTTATTTTAATAGTTTAAACTTTGTCCGAGCAAGTCGTGTATTTTGTATATCTGTGAAATTCATGTTTTTTAGAAAATTTCAACAATTTTTAAATAATTATTACGTTATTGTGGTGAATTAGCCTGAAAAAAACTACATAAACCAAAAAAATCCAATTGAAATTCCTTTAGCAAAATTTTAAAGTCCAAAATTTTTAACGGTCAAATTTTTAAATAGGTTTTTATGAATTTCTGAGTGATTTCTTTGTAAACCTTACAAAAAACATTCTCAAAAGGCAATTAATTAAAAATGTAAGCAATTATATGTCTGTTATTGGTATTATTTGAAAGAAATTGCCTTAAAAACATAATCTGCAAGAAGAACTTTTTTTTTTTTTGCCCCCCCCATCTAACATGTTATTGGATTAGGACAAAACTTTCGATTTTCATTTGTCGCGGCCTAACTAACAAAAAATATTTATGAATATTTTCACATAAAATGTAAATCAAATTCAATAGTTCAACATTTTAAATCCTCTTAAATTACATTTCATTAGCGGTTGTGAAATATTTTATACCGAATTTTTTTTCCAACAAAAATGTTGAAAATTTACAAATACCATGCAACGTTGCAACGTTGAAGACCATTCACATTTTTTTTACAACCTTTTTTTCCTCCATTAAAATGCAAAAAAATGCATCTTTAAAATATCGAACGAAAAACTAAAAAAAAAAATTAAATGATAAACTTTTTCTGGTTCACTCGTTTTTTTTAAATTCATGCATTAAGAATCGTTAAATAATTTTCAAATTTATTTTGACAGCTTTTATTATATTAAATCACATTATATTACACTGAACATTTATATTTGAATGAAAAATACAAAAAAAAATACAACATTGAAAACAAAATCAAACTATTAAAATGCTATTTTTTATTACTATTTGAATTGAAATTATTTCAGTGAAGGAGAAACTTTTTTTTTCTGAAATTGTATCACGACATGCCATGAAATGAAAATTAGTTTTAAATTTTATGTATAAACATTTTTTTTTGCATTGCATTGATCTTTGATAACATACAGATTTGGATAAAACTTTTATTTAACGATAAAAAAAATACATTTTAAATTTAATAACCGAGTAAAAAAAAAGTTTATTTTCGTGACGATAATTGGTTTAAATTTTAAACGAAATTCAAAATCAAATCAGCAATAATAAATTTTTTTAAATGCAAATATAAAAAAAAAATGAGAAATACTAACCACTGGGTGGTTTAGAAAAGTGCATTTCGTTGGAACCGTTTCAATGACTGAATTTTTCAAAATGTTGGATTTAGTTTAAAAAATTTCAAAATGATTTAAAAAAATAAGAAAATGTTGTGCTTTTGACCGTTGTCAGGCTCAGGAGGCCCTGGAGTCTAATCCCTGAGCCCAATCTCTGAGCCTAATCTCAGAGCTAATGAGTTAAAGTTCAGTTTAGTAAACTTCTCCATCCAACAAAACAAATCATCAATTTTTTAAAATTTTTAACCGTTTTTTTAGCGGTTTTTCAGGCCCTGGAGACTCTAGAGCCCAATCTCAAAGTTAATGAGTTATAAATAAACCTTATGAGCTCCTTTATCTGGTCGCTCCGATGGACCATTCCAGAGGTATGGATAGTTGTCAGTGACAGAGTGTTAGAGTGACGTCGGACAAACCGTCTGTAATAGTGCATTTTTTCTTACGAAATGCACTAAAAAATTGAATTGTGCTTCTTATTATCTGCCAAAATCCAAACTAAACTAATCAAATGTTTCCATTAAAAAGAACGAGTAATATCAACAATTCAATTTAATATTCTTTCATAGAATTTCCGATTCAATTCATTCAATCCATGGTGATGACAATTGTTAAATGTATGATGATTTCAGATAAAAAATATTAAAATAGAATAGAATTTAATAACAAAAAAAAAAAGAAAAATTATAGTCAAGTTAAAGCATTACTATGGAAAAAATTGAACATTATTATTTCATATGTGAATGTGTATGTGTGTGTGTGTGTGTAATAAAGATTGAAATTGAAAATTGGAACAGAAAATTTATCACACGTGTATTTTAACAATAATAATAGCTTCACAGACGATGAAATCAAAATCCTTTACATGAATAGAAATCACACAATTTCATCCTTCTCTTTTATTTTTGTCAAGATGTGTTCATTGAGTTTTTTTCTTTTTCTGTTTTGCTATTATGATAAATATTGTCATTGTTTGTTTGTTATCAATTTGATGCATATATCTGAATGTTCAAGAATTATGTTCACTTTTGTAGAAAATACGATTTAACACTTGGAATCATTTAAAGAAGGTGAATGTGCAGAAGAAGAGTTCTTGATATATCTGTGTGATGTGAAGTAAGGAAATTTGTTTACTAGAATTTTTATGCAAGGAAAAAGTTAATGAGAAATTTATGGAGCGAGAATGAAGAATTGCGATTTATAATGATTTGAAATTTAAAACAATTTTTTATTTTAAAATATTTTTTTAAAAAAACCAGGCGTCATCGCACATTTGATTGAAATTATTAACTTAATTTTTTTTTAACATCACATCATATCACTTGCTGATCCTGTAGAAAAAAAAAACACTTGAACTATAACAGTATAAACATCCGCCATACCTCACAACATATTTTTTTTTTAATGTTTGTCATAAAACAGAGAGTAAAAAGTAAAATGTAAAGTACTTTTAAACGATAAGTGTGAAAAAAAGTATGAAATACATTTATATAAAATATAAAAAAAAATGATGATGATATAAAACGAATATTGAGCAGATGATGCGTGGAAATTGTATTTGTTATGTGTTTGAAACTTAAACCATTGCAACAGACATAAACGATGATAAGTGGATTTTGCTTAAGAGCGTTTTCAACAACATCATCAATGTGTTATTTGTAATCTCTCTGACATGGGATACTTGACTATGTTGTTTTCTACACATTTTTTTTGTGTTTTTTATTCTTTCATACACACATACGCATAATATACGAACAAAATTATGTTTTTGAAACAGAAATTGTTGTATGGATGTTGTTTTGTAAAGTACTATTAACTTAAATGCATATTGAGATCCTTGAAATTTTCACAATGTTAAATCTCTTTTATTTTAACACATGTATTCACATTTTTTCTCCTAAACTTTCCACTTGTATTCATTTTTACAACTTTTCGTGGTTGTAGTACAAAATGACACATTATTTTTTACTGTAGGCGAAAAAAAAAAATATTGGCAATAATGTTAAACAGTTATAAAAAAAAATGAAGCAGCTGTCCAAAAAAATCAAGAGTCATTCAATGTTTTTAATGATCGTTGTGAACATATGAGAGCTTAAAAGAAAATTTTGACATATAAGATAAAATGTGACTGTGGCAAAAAATAACCTGGTTAGATTTTTCTAAAAAATTTATATAGAAACACGCTCTTGTATGTTGCTTCATGTTCAAATTTAGTTTTTTTCATCCCAAACAGTCGCAACCATTATCTAACCTTTTACTTAAGCTGAATAACTTAAAACAGCGACATTTTGTTTGTAAAGTTTCATGGCCATAATGAAAATCGCACTTTTTTATATCCTTGTATGAAATTTAAAAAATTTCCTACAAACTTCAACATTTTTATTTCTTTTTCACTTTTACAGGATTTACCTGCATCGAAAACTGTCATTATCTTGTTTCTGCTCTTATAATTGACAACATTGCTACAAATCATGGTGGTAAGAGTAAAAAAAAACATGAAAAAAAAACCTCATGACCAGAAAATTAATTCCACTTGTGGTTAACATTTCACCTAGGAACATTTCCTTTAGCAAATAGCAAAGTACGTACTTGAAAAAATTGTTAACACACTTTCTTTATAAATAATGATGGCTTTAACGTGCTGTGCTTTGTATTAAAAAAATACAAACACTTTAACAAAATTTATTTACAGGAAACTTTTGAAGTGGCTTTTCTCCACATTTTCAAAAGTGATACTTGCGTTTTATTTTAGATTCTTTTCTTTTAAATCCTTTTATTTTTGTGATGCTTTTGGAATAATTTGATGGAATGCAACTTTAATGTTATATTGAGGTAATTTTTTTAAATTAATTATGTGTCATCGTCATACACTCAAAATGTGTGGTTTAATTCGTTTGAAGTTTTAAAGATAATTAATTTTTAAATTAATATGGTTTGAATTATTAATCAAAGTCTTTTGAAACTACAGGGATTTTAATCCAATAAGGGATCAGTCGTGCCAAGATGGACTCTTGTAACTGCAAAAAATATTTAACCCAAGTTAAAAGCTGTTGGTGGTAGCATAGTTTACGCAATTAACTTATGTGTAAAAAGATGCCTAGAGAAGAAGTACGATAAGAAAAACATTTACATTATTTCAGATAGTCAAGCTGCACTTAAAGCACTCCAGCAACGTTTCAACTCACTAAAAACAACACATTAAAACTTATCTGGGTACCAGGACATAGTAATAGTGATGGTAATAAAGTCGCTGATAGGTTAGCTAGAGAATGATCAGCATCTACATTTGCAGGAGAAGAACCTTGCTTAGGTATTGCATTAACAACGTCTAAATCTGCCATATTTGAATGACTTATTGGCAAATCAACTTTTAATGGGAAGATCAAAACAGATATCTTTCAAAATTTGTACACAACTTTATACCGAAAATGAGTTTGGTTCCAGTGAGGGTACTGGTTGCATTCCTAACTGGACATGCCAGAGTGCAAGAAATTTTCGACTTCTTGAAGGAAATTTCAATTGTGAAAAGTGAATATAATCTTGGGTATGTCGCAAGACCGCCCACAAATAACCCAAAACTAAGTGGCTGAGGTGGGAATACTCACGATCATCAAGTTAAATTCAACTAAACACCTGGGTCAGCTGTGGTGCGTAATGTTGTATTGTAATCATCATCTAATCAATTTAATGAAATTTTTTGATGGTTCTTGAATCCAAATTGAATTTTTCCGCAATTAAAGCTAAAATTTCTTTTTTTAAGAAATATAATGTTGAAAAACTTTGCTCAAACCATAGCTTCTTTACAGATAGACAGACAGACAATAAATATTTAAAGAAAAAATTAAATAAAAATCAAATTATACAAAAGTGAATGGCAAAAATAAATAATTTATTTGTTCACTCACCTGGTTGTGTTACCTCACACGGTAAAATAATTGTGTCTCCAACAGCAAATTTAAATGCTTCAGATTGTGATATAAATCTAGGCTCATCTTTGTGTTGTAACACTTGACTAACGGCAATGCCTGAAAAAAAATGGTATGAAAAAAACATGAAAAATTGTTTATACAAAGAAAATCAAGAGAAAAATGGTACACAGAGAATGGATATGAAATAAAATTAAACGTTAAATAATTAAATACGTTTACGAAAAGAATGAACAAGTTTTTTTTGTAAACATTTTTTTTTCTAATAAAAACAAAAAAGGAAAAATCCTTCTTTCATTCTCGGTTAAAAGTATGTATTGCAATATTGTTGCAGTTCACCATAAAAATGCATAAAAAGATGAGAATATTTATCATGATACTCGTTTAAGCTGAAAAATAACAACTTGAAACTATTACAACTCAGTAAGAAACAAAATAAATAAAGTAAAAATAAATTTTCATCATCAGTCTTCAGCACATAAAACACTTTTCACTTGTACTTATTTTTACAATGCATGTGCACTTGAACGCTGATTTGCAACATTTTATCCGATTTTTTTCTCTTTGTTGCCTTCTCATTGCAGTAGTTTAAAACTTCTCATTTTCAGTTGTGTCTGGGAGTTTAAATTGAACTTTACTAACAATCATCTATTTTTTTTTCTGTTTTTTTGTGATGCATTATCTTCCCTCATTTCCTCTTTAAAATCTTTGATTTCATTCTTCGATCAAAAACAGATGCAATTTATCTTTGAATTGGATGACAAAGCAAAAAGAAATTCTTTTAATCACATCATTAAATGAAAAAAAAATAAAAATTTCATTATTTAATATAAAAAGTTTTAACACATTTTTGTGTGCAAACCGTAATTTTCATGAAATTTTAAAGTATTATTAACTTAAATACCGTAATACAAAGTAAGAAACTCATTTAACTTAATAGTTTTTAGTGGATGTATATGAAAATCATAAACTTTTTGTAGCCTCAACAATGCATTTTTTATTTTCTTCAAAGTGTTTTCTTGTATTGTTGAGCATCTGCAGCGAAAAAAAAACAGCAAGAAAAAGTTATTTTTGCATAACGTGTGTTACGAGTCTTAAAACAAACATCATTCAGGAGATAACTCTTTATGAAAAAAAAAAATAAGTTTTTCAGTGAGTTTTATAAAAGTTTATAAAATTTTATATTGTTTCACTACGCATTAGGGAAGCTCATCATAGACGAGTTGCAACAAATGATGAATTTTGCATTTTTCATATAAATTTGATGAAATTTTGCTATTTATTTTGTTTGGAGTTTCTTCAGTTGTGAGTAAAAAAAGTAAAAGAAAAAATAATTCATGAAAGTTAAATACAATGAACATCATTGTAAATTCAATGTGTTAAAATAATTAAAATTTCAAGCTACTCAAAGCAAGAAAATTATGGCTGTGTGTATGTGTGTGTGATGGCAAAAAGTAAATCATAAAAGCACAATTTTCAAGGTTAAAAGTTAAATATGTGCCTTTTTCATAATAAGTACATGAAATTTGACCAACATTTTACTTAATTTTCACTTGTTTTGTATAATAAAAATAAATCATTTAATTTTACCTTTTCACAAGAGATGAATATCCGTAAATATCTCTTTAACCTGTCATCCCTTTTAAAGGAAATTGCATGTTCAAAACCCGACCCAAGACAAGTACCAACAACTTCAACTCATAAAACGGAGTATTGTAAGACGAGGGTATGGCACAGTTATGAAAAGCATACATTTTTCTAATGGTTCCATTAAAAAAGTATTAAATTTTATCATGTGTTGAGAGTGGTAACGGTCATAATTTGAAATTTCATTTAATCAAAATTTATGTGAGAGTAAAATAAAGGAATCTGTAAATTGTTTTTTAATGGCTTTAATCATCATTTTAATAACAAAACTTTAAATATTTGTGTTACTAGGCGAAGATTTGTTCAATATCTCACTTTTTTTTATAAAAATTAATAAAATAACATACGGAAACAATTAATTTAAATGAAATTTAACGAACTGGAATTTTTTTACCATTTTTTGACAATTAATAGGAGAAAACATCCCTTTTTCCAGCGAAATACGTATCTTTTACTAATGTAACTGTCATCATAATTTAATAAGAAAAAAAACTTTCATCTTTTATTAATGAGTGACTGAGTATTGTCTTTTTTTTCTTTGTATATCCCTTGCATAACATTTTAATTAAATTAATTTTAAACAGAATATTTTTTAATAAAAAAGGATCGCCATTTTTTTTTGCTTAACATTATAAAAAAAAACTTTTTCACGTGTACAAATAAGAAAAAATAAAAAAGCATACATTAAATTGTGTGAAAATTGTGGTTTCTTTCATAATTATTTATTCATTTCCCTAATTTTTTCCATTTAAATATAAAAAATTAAGATGTAATTTACGACAACCCTTAATTTATTATTATTTTTATTATTTATACAGGACTTTTTCTGTTTTTTAATTCCATTTTTTTTTATTGTTTGTTTAATGAAAGCAGCGAAAAAAATCGCGTATACAAAAATAGCTTAAAAAGGTAAAACCCCGAATAAGAGGAAATGAAAACATCCGCAAAAATGGTCATAAAACATTCAAATATAAAATTTGGCTTTAAGATGAAATGTCAATTCAATGAACTTTTTTTTTTCACTTTTCTTTGATTCTAATTGGCACTTGGTTTGAATTATGGTTAGAAAATAATTATAAGGCAAAAAATTAAAGAAAAAAAAGGACAAATGAATGTCTCATTAACAAAAAAAGGTGTAAAGATGGCAAATTTTGTTTGCATACTCTTTATAGGGCAAAAATGGAAGGAAATTTGCATAATTTCTTTTTATTTTAGATTTATTTTTGTCCGCTCCTTAATTAAGAAATATAAAAATTTAAATCTTGAAAAAGGAAACATCTTGTCTTTTGTGGTATTCATTTGATAAACATTAACATAAAAACCACATTTTGTAATAATGAAGTATGATGAAAAGTTTCGTCCTATTTCGATGTTAATCTTCAACCAACTAATGCATTTTCCGTACTTAACACCTACTTTTTACAGAATTAATTACTTATCTGATGTGTTTTCATTAAAAATAAAAAAAAGATTACTCTTTCATCATTTTACCATTCATTATGATAATTAGTAATTTTTTTTATGATTTTTAAAAGTGTGAGAGATTGTTTATCAAAATGACATATGATAATTAATATGAAGAGATAAGTGCTTACATAGTTTTATACAAAAAAAAAATAAACCAAAACTTCATTCATTGCTATGAATAGGTAGCTTATGTTAAAAGTTTCTATTCTATCACCTTTATATAATAGAAAATTTTGTTTATCAATGTTGTTTTAAAAAAAATCTCTTATCTTTTTCTTTTAAATATGTTTTTTTTATTATTAAAGTTTTTATTCAAAGCATAGAGCAACAACTTTTCATTATGGTAAATGGTGAGTCATATCATAAAAGAAAAACTTTAATTAATCTGACTAAGTTTTGTAAAGTCCATCGACCGTTAAATAGGTTTTTATAGAAATCAAGTATCGTGTATTCAATTTTTCTTGATCTTACACCAAAGTTGCATAAAAATTGTTCAGAAACTTTATCTGTGTGCTGATGGTGGAAGAATATCAATGTAACCTAATCTATTTATGTTCTCTCTCTCTCTCTCTCTCTCTTCCTCTCTCTTTTGACAGAAGCATCCTCTCTAATTAAGTCTACATTAAACAGTGCATTTTTCTTGGAAGATGTCTTGAAAAAAATTTGCATGGTCATTATTTTTCTATTAAAATAAATTTTTCACAGTTTAATTGAAAAAAAATGAGAAATTCTAACCACTGGGCGGTTTAGAGAAGTGCATTTCGGTTGGATTCGTTTAATTGAATAAAATTATGTTTTATTTTTGGCGGAATTATTTAAAATCATTTCAAAATGGCGGAATTTTTGAAAAATTTTCTAAATGGCTAAAAAATTTTTTTTAAATTTTGAATCGTTTTTAACGGTATTTTGGCTCTGGAGGCTTTAGAATCTAATCTTAAAGTTAATGAGTTATAAATCATTCTTATGATCTCCTTTATCTAACAAAAAACCCAACCTTGCTCCGATGGATCATTCGGGAGTTATGAATGGAACAGACAAACGGACATACGGACTTATGGAGGACAAACCGTCTGTAATAGTGAATTTTTTCTTACGAAATGCACTAATAATAGCAATATTTCCAACCAAAACGAAGATATCAATTAGTGGAATCAACCTGATATTTATAATGTCCATGATATTTTTTCTGATATTCATTTAAATTAAAATATTATCCTGAAAAAAAATTAAACGGAAGAGAGAAAAAGAAAAAAAAAATGTAATTAAATTTGCATTCTAACCACAAATGCACTGAAACTGTTCAAAGCAAACTGAAATAAATTCTATGATGATGATCAGAGAGAGAGAGAGTAATTTTTTTTTTTCATTGAATTATAAGGCTTCTAGTGAATTTAGTATTCTGTTAACGTAATAGACAGAAAATTAAATGAATTTTGTGAAACGATATAAAATTATATTTTCATAGAATGATGGAATAATCGGATCAATTAGTTAATATCAGAAAGAGGTAATTTTATCTGGGATAATGTACAATATTTAATAATCATTGGTTTGATGAAATTATGTGTAATGAAATTACTTCTTTTTTTTACATTTAAAATTAGTTTGTTAATAGGCATGAGTTAAAATTAAAAAATAAAATAACAGGAAAGAGGTGATTTTATACCATTTAACCATCAAAAGATTAGTAACGCGTGATAAATCAAAGGAGATAATCAAATAAAAAGGATTTCCTTTTTCTATTTAATTGGACTTTGATCTTTTGGCAACAACATAATTAAATGTCTTTTAAAATAATTACGATTCAGTTTATAATTTCAGGAACAATTAAGTGACACAAATTGATTCTAATTCTTTTTAACTACTCACAAAAAAGCAGACTGTGATCGTGGAAAATGTACATGAGCCCATCCATATGTAAAAAACTTGGAAAATTGAGCCATTAAAAATTTGACCGTTTGGAAAAATTCGATCATTTGAGAAAATGGCACGTTTGGGAAAATTACACCATTTCAAGAATTTTACATATTACCATTTAGTAAAATTCCGCTATATTCTAAAATTCCACGAATTTCCATGGTTTTATGTAAATTTCCGCCATAATTGAATTTTCTGCAGATCTTCGCGATTTTCAAATATTCCGGTTTTAGAAAATCAGACACATCGAATGGATGGCACAAAGTCCCACAATGGTTTGAAGACCACGAATGCATTACATTATATTAACACTCACAATCAAGCTCAAAAATGTAATGAAAATCGATAAATTCGACACTCAGCATTGTCAAAAGAGAAATGCATCATTATCTGAGTTGAACTCCCATGAGCTATAATCACTTTAAACAGCCTTGAGGACTGATAAAATGAACAAAAAAAGAATATAAATGTAAAAGCAACAAAAATACTTTTTCAATGGGCGGACAGTTAAAGTATGCTTTTTGTAAAGCTTATTGTATTTTATTTTGGTACTTTTTCCATTTTTTTTGTACATCTATATCAAATTGAATATTTTAAACTAGGAAAAACTTTTATTGTATCTCTTTTTTTTGTACTTTATTCCATGTTTTTCTTTTTATGGTATTACCATATTTTTTTGTGTATTGTATTAGCTTTGCATGTTTATATTTTGACAATTTAGGTATCAGTTGATAAGAAAATGAAAAAAAAGAAGAGATCGTCTAAAGTTTGATTATGGCTTCAATACAGAGAAAAAAAATTCATTGAAACAAAGCACACATGTGTAACGATGTCTTAACATTTTTTTTGTTTTTTTTTATTTTTTGATAAATGTGTTCACTTCACTGATCATGAATGATTTATATTTGTACTTACTTAAAGGAATAACTGTTTAGATTCAATAATATTTCAAGGTTGTGGTTGAGAATTATATCGCTTAAATTGAATAACATTGAAAAAAAAGATACATAAATTTAAGGATTTTTATTCAAAATGTGAAAGCTGAGTATTGTTTTATGTTCACTCAATGAAGTGAAACAATATTGCTCATGACTATCGTGTATTGTTTAAATTTAGCAATAATGGCACGTTATGAGGATATTGCATTTTCTTTCTCGCTCGCTGTCTCTCTGAATCTCATTCTTTATTCTCAAAAGGTCTAAAAAAGGCACTCAAATAAAAACTGTCACTCAAATAAAAATTGGTACTCAAACTTAAATTTCACTCAGATAAAAAATAGAGCTTTGTCTGTAATAAGCACTCACATAAAAATTGGAACTCAAACTTAAATTGGCACTCAGGTAAAAATTGGCACTCTGAAATTAGTACTTCACCTCCATTAGTGTGAAAAAAACTCTCATAATCATCCAGTCATTTTAAATCCAGTTAGTTGATGTCAAAACAAAACCGAATCATGGTTTCATCTTGTCATAACGACTTAAAGGCAAATATTCAAATAATTTACATCAACGTTAAAATATTTCTATTACTAATGTCATTCCATTCATTCCAATTTATATTTTGTTATATGAACCACATGCCTTACATATGTCAAAATAATGCAGCATCATTATTATTATGGCATTCTCAGACACGTGTAGGATAATGGTAAATTTCAACTTTAACCATCTTCTATAATAAACTTGAAATGAAAATAACACGGAGCTTAAAATTTCACATTTTACAACATTTTATAAGCAAATACACATATAACGAGATCGATGAATTGAAAATGTATACAGAGTATTATAATGAGTGTAAAAAAATTGCATATCAAACACAATGGCAGGTGATATCTAGTTCATTGCCTATATTATTATGATTATATTATATGTGAATGACATTGGTTGCAATATAAATTGGCATTATCTCTCATTCTCACTATTTTTCCCTCACTCTCATCATTGTGTGTGTTTGTGTGTGAAATAGTAAATAATGTACTAGGATTATTATAATGGAAATCGTACATCTAATATGAAATTTAGAATTTTCAGAAAAGGATAATAATATTAACACAAAATATTATAGAAAATACATTTACAATAGAGTCTCATTCTCTCATAATAATGATGAGGACGATGATGTCAATTGAAAAGAAGATATGAATGAATGTCTCTAGTTGATATAACTAAAGGCAATAAAATGCAATATAATTTCATCTGTATATATACATATAATAATAGAAAACACAATACAAATTGCCATATAATAATAACGACATAAATAGGTTCTCGACCCGATTCAAAATACAATTACTGGAATGATGCAATGTGATGTAGACAGAAAATGTTATGGAAAACGATGTGGAAAATAAAGAAATGTTATGTAAGTAATAGTCTATTATTTATTATTATTATTATTATCTATTGTATTGTCGGTCGATACAATTCCTCATAATACTTTAATATAATACGAGTGCATCGAATAAAAGAATATTTGATTCCACTTGTATTGTCAAATAGTTATATTATTATTATTATTATTTTATCCATGGAGCTACGAAAACAATAGAAGATACTTTTAGAAGTCAGATTAATGTCATAAACAGCGAAATTTTTTTTTAAATATTTATCTTTGATATTTTTTTTTAACATGGATGTATCTGACTAACTGTTTCCAGCAGTGCTTTGAGAGAAATCAAGCTGATATTTTCCAGATTCCTCAGCAACACAATTTTATGATGACAAATTTGAACAAAAACACATAAAATAACTTATATTATTAAAAAAAAATCATTAATGCACTCGAAGCTGAAAATTCCCCATACTGCTAGATGGCACCTTGAATCTTACAAAATACACAATTTTGGGCTCATTTTTCGGTTTTGGAATTCATATTTTTGTTAGTTTTAGGCAAAAGTGACCTGAACCAAAGTTTAAGAAGACATTTCATGCTACAACTTTGCTGAACTGACCAAGATGATATTTTTGTTTTAAACCGCCAGGGACCAACAAGCTTTTTTGTGTACTTGGATCTGACAGAGCGTTCGCGTAAAATTGAGTATCGTAGTCCCTCCTAAAGTTCACCTAGACGCGCCTTTAGAACAGTGGCTTTTTGACAGTCCATTTCCATGATACAGTGTGACAATAAATTCCGTTCTCAATAAAAAACAAATTCAAGTCGATTTATTTTATTTTATTTAACTTTATTTTTTTTCATCTCATATTCCAAAACCCCATGCAAACAAAAAAAACAATACTTTATTTAAGCAATTTCTTTTTGGTTAGGTCATATATTATTGAAATAATAGCACAATAAATGAAAGAAATTTGTTTTATAATATTCTTGTTGACCCTTGATTGGCCACATTTATTAGTTTTAATGTGTGTTTGGATTATGGTCTCACTTTTAAGTTGTTTAGTATAAAAAGTGTTACAGTTATAAATATTCATGATAAATGTAACTTAAATTGAGTATGAAAATTATCGTTATTGTTCTTTATTTATAATTTAGTGTTCGGTTTTGAAATTGTTTTGTAAATTATGTTAAGTGGAAATGAGGTTTTTCAGACTAAAATTTAAAGGGATGCTACTAAAGCTTACACTCAGGTCATCAGTCGATTTCATTGTACATACACGTTATCATCATCAATGGAATAGCTTTTGTCATCCGAAGGAGTCACTTTTTGTAGCTTTTAACTGAAATTGACAAGCCGGAAAAAAAATATTTGAGTATTTTAAGTTCTATTTACGTAGATTGATACTTCAAGGATCCACAAGGATTTCATTGAACCAAGCCATTTTTTGGTATAGAATAAATTAAATGAGTGACATGGAAACCAGTTCTAATAGAAAATGTTGAAAAACTTTACATTGAAAAAAAGTACCGTAAAACTTCTTAATTACTTTTTCAATTAATTACAATTGACATTAAATTTGCTGTTCCCACACTTTTTCTTTTTCATTTTGATTGAATGTTTATTTAACCTTGAAAAACTTTTATTAAACGAACATCAACTTAAATAATCCACAAATTAATATTATAATAATTTTAATCTAAACCAGGACATTAATCAAAACCACAAAAAGCAACGAACTCAGTTAAGATCAAAGAAATTTAATAGAAAAAAGTCGTAAT
Organism: Culicoides sonorensis; assembly: GCA_900002565.1. Taxonomy (NCBI): domain Eukaryota; kingdom Metazoa; phylum Arthropoda; class Insecta; order Diptera; family Ceratopogonidae; genus Culicoides; species Culicoides sonorensis. The sequence goes on along the minus strand of LN483503.1, from coordinate 311,835 downwards.
TTTCCGTTATAAACATTTGTCTCAGACCATAAATTTCACTCTACATAGAGGAAAAATTCACATAATATGTGAGAAAAAAAAACAGTAAAACGGGAAAAAATATTATTTTTTATGTTTTAACATATCTCACTAAAATATACGAATATAACCACATATTTATGGCTTCATTGTTTCTTTCATAAGTCATCATCGTATATTTCATTGTGTGTGTGTGTGAGTGTGTGTGTGTGTGGAAAGAAATATGTTTTCCCCATTATTTCGGTCAATGTATTCATATTCCTTTTTTGTTCCATTTGTTCAATGTCGTCGTCGTAAAAATCATATTTTCTGTCTTTTAATGCAATATCACATAAAGAGAATAAGGAAAACTTAAACAGATGAGACATGATTCACACGAGAAAAATAAATTCAGATTTATATACATGTGAATTTTTCATTTTTTTATATCTTTAAATGTAGGAATACCTTTATGATGAGGATTTTTATATAAAATTCTACTTATACATTTCAATCATGACTTTTTTTTGCACTCTAAGTTGAAAACACCCCGTAGACCACCCCGCATAAAATGCATTGACTAAAAGAATGTCCAAATGCTCGAATTTTTGTTCAAAATTAACTGGAAATGTGATAAAAATTTCATTCATTAAATGTCCGGTAAGCGTCAATGAAAGATCTTCGTCTGTGGACCAAGTCACTTTGTACTGCGGGGCGTTTTCAGCTTTGAGTGTGTAAAGGAAAAAGGATTTCATTCAATGAATTTAGAAAAATTTAATTTTCTGAACACAAAAACCTGTCATTTTGTTTCAATTTTTTCCTATTCCATTATGATTGAGATACTTTTTGATCGAATTTAGTACACAATGTCCCATGAGTGATATTACAATGATAGTTGATGCTTTTTTCCAGTATCATTTAACCTCCATGAAAATATCATCAGTATAAATGTCACGTTTTTAATAAAAAAATATCCACAAAAATGCAATTTTATTTATAACAATAGCCTCATTTTTGTTGTTATTTTTTTATCTTTGTAGTAACAGTCAAATGAAATGCAATCAATATTAAAAAATATTTATATAAATCAAATAATGGCAATTTCTACAATAAAATTTGAATTTGAAACAATTTATATTGAATTGTAATTTAAATTTAAAAAAATAAAATAACCAGGCGTTTCCATTTAAAATTTTGCATCATTCATTTTAAAATAATTCATATACAGATTTAAAAATAATATTTTGATTTATTTATTTATTGATCACTTCCATTCATATTCATATTAATAAAAAAATAAATATTCAAATTCACACATTCATTTTTTTTTTATTATTTTTAAAATGATTTATCATCACCATTTGATTTAACCACATTTTTCTTATCTTTCACCGCAAAATAGCTTTACATAATAAATTCATGAGAGCACATTTGTTCATTCATTAAAACACTTGGAATAAACACCGCACACACACACATACAAATAAATTGACAAGTCATCTAAAAATTTATTTTCATTCACCTTTTTCACATACACATTTTAATACACTCACGGGCATGGAAGTTTTATTTTATTTTATATTATTTTTCACAAATGTATTTACAGTGATCCTATTATTACTCAGATCATAAATCATCATTTTATATTATGTATGGAGATAAATATGCGTAGTGTATGACAAAAAATACTGAAAATGCCACTGCAGAGAACAATGGAATATATGAAGTGAGAAAAATCAGTTTAATGCCAATATATGTATATTTTTGATATGGAAAAAAAGATTTTTTTTTTATTTTTTATTGTTGTATGTATGTGCGTGTGTATGTGTGTGTACCTTTAACCGAATTAGAGTTTTTATGAGTTTGGAAGTAAAAATAAAAATATAAAAATAATAATTTAAGGTTTGCAAGTCAAGTCAATAGAGATATTTTAATAATAAAATTTAATAGAAAAATAAAATTTATCCTGATAAGGTTTAGTTTTTGACATGAATATAAATAAAAGTTGAAATTCAATGAAATTTCATGTTGCACATTATTTTATTTACTTTTGTCATTATGCCAATGAATTGCCACAATATTTATTTACAAAATTTAGTCTACATAATACGTTTTTTTGTTTGTTTTTGTAGTTCATTGATGATGATCACAGTGCAGTGACATTGCACCACACAAACACACACACAAAGAGTAAAAACACAACAACTAAAATATTGGTTTATATAGTTTTTGAAATTTTATTGCTGCGGTTAGTGTGTTGACAAATAATCTTGTGTTTTTTAACTAAAAATCACATGGAATTAAATAAAATAACATAAAATATATGAAAAAGTTTCGTATTTTTGTATAGCAAATTTAGAAATTCAATCAAGCATGAACCGTGGAAATAAAACAAAACAAAATTAAAACACATTAATGTATATGTGTGTGTGTGTGTGTATGTGTACTCACATATCGAAATGTGGTTTTTCAGATAAACAAATTTTTATTACGATATTAGAATGGGAAAACACACTCACATATGCAATACATGAAAAATAATGTTTAGATTTTTATTGAAAATATTTGTTTTTAACTTTAACAACAGTTATTGTTATTTCTGTTTGAATTCAATTTAAACATGACTTTTATTGAAATTCAGTTAAAATTGTGTTTTCAGATTTTTTATTTCACATCTCGCTTTCTCTCTCTTTTGTGCTCTCCTTTTCGCATTCTCTTTTTCTCGCTCTCTAAGAGACCGGATTTGTTTTATTTTATTTAACTTTATTTTTTTTCAACATATATTCCAAAACCCCATGCAAACAAAAAAACAATACTTTATTCAAGCAATTTCTTTTTGGTCAGGTCATATATTATTGAAATAATAGCACAATAAATGAAAGAAATTTTTTTTATAATATTCTTGTTGACCCTTAATATATATATTTTTATTTCACATCTCGCTTTCTCTCTCTTTTGTGCTCTCCTTTTCGCATTCTCTTTTTCTCGCTCTCTAAGAGACCGGATTTGCCATACGGGCAATCTGGTAAATGCCAGAAAGGCCGCAATCGATCGTCTTGTAAAAGTTAAGTTTAGCGTAAATTTTAACGAAATTCAAACAGAATGCCAGAGCCGTTAATAATTTTCAATCCGCTCCTGGCTCTCTCTATTTCACTCTCCTTTTTCTTGCTCTTGCTAGTTCCAAATCTAATTCACTCTTTTAATTTTTTTTTAAATAGACCGAAAAACGAGCATATCACCTTTATACGAAAATCCAAAAGTATCCTTTTGTCATTTTAATTGCAATTTGCCGGTATTCCTCTCTTTTTCGGACCCTAGTATAAAATTTTCATAGGGTATGAAAAAAAAATTTAAAGTCATCGTAAATCATTTTGAAATAATAATTTGTATCTAAGCGCACATTTTCCACTTTATCTTAACAATAAATACATTATGTGAGCCAGAAATATTATTGAAAAAAGAAACAAAAAAAAATAATACAAAAAAAAACAAAGTCATTTGGAATAGAAAACTACAATAATTTTACTGCAAAATAATAAATTGTCATATGAATCGTGCTGCAGTTATTTTTTTTTCTCTAATATTTTTTTTCAATTCTAATTTTATATATATAACTGCAAATATGGCGAAATGACACCTGGTGTTCAAGAATAGAAAAAAAAATGATAATGTTTCATAAGACGTCAATTTATGTCCTTTTCTTCCATTTATTTAAGTGATTTTAAGTGAATTCAATTCTTATAGTGAGTTGAAAATACAAAAAAAACATAAATATGACAGAAAAGCAGCTTAATTGTATTTTCATCAGACATGAAATGAAAAAAACACAAAAAAAAAAACAAAACCTTATTATACTTATTTATGGTAAGCCACACATCCAGAAATCACATGCAATTTTTCATCGTCATAATATGAAATTCGAGTAATAAAATAACTCATTGCAAAACCACAAATCCACACGATAAATTGCCATCATTCACTCTCTCACATATGACCAATTTTTGTTTTATTTCATTTTTGGTTTCGTCAGATAAAAAAATATAACTGACCTTTTTGATTGAGGTAAAATTAATTTAGTATGAATGTTGTTGTTTCATGAAAATAAAAATCTGGTGAAATATTTTAAAAAATGACAACAAAAATTTACAATACTACACTGTAAGTAAAAATGCCCGCAGTACAAATTAACTTGGTCCGCAGACGAAGATCTTTGATTGACGGTTACTGGGCGTTTGATGAATACAATTTTTATCGCATGTTCTGTTAATTTGGATAACATTTAGAACATTACGGGCACTCTTTTAGTATATGCATATTCCGCAGGGTTGTTTGCGGGGCGTTTACAACTTACAGGGTAAGAAGGACTACATTTTAAATGAAAATAAATCCTAACAATGAATTCTTCACAAAATTCACAAATATCTGAAAAAAAATAAAAATTTTATTCTTAAACGAGTTTCATTTTTATCAATCGAAAATCTTTCTCCAAAAATGTTCAAATCAGTGAATTTCATTTTAAACTTGTTTAAAATATTCTCCTTTTATTCAGATAATTTGCATAATACAATGTTACTGTATCGTTAAACAAGCCAATTTTTAATATCAACTTGTCAAAACAATTTATTTATTGCGACAAGATTTTTTTTCTCAGCTAAATTATTGCTAATGACAATAATAACAATTACTTGTAAATTTTCGGTTGTTTACTGTTATGGCAAGTATTAAATTTGTCGAAAAAAAAGAGTAGGTTGTGAGATAATGTAATTTTTACATATTTTAACATTTTTTTCCATGTGGCACGTGCTGTTTGGATCTTAAATATTTTGAAAACAAATTTTTGTCTTTTTTTTGTTTTTTTATCATTGAAGACCGGCACAAACAATGTTTCAAAATGATCTTCATCTTAAATGTCTCTGGAAAGAAATGAGTAATTAAAATCAATTGATCTTAATTGCACTCTGCAATAACAATTTATTTCTCATTCTAATTCCTTCATTCATCGATTAAAGACACTATTTAACTTAAAGTGCGTTGTTTTCTTCATATTTTTTAATTTTAAAATGAATTTAGTTAAAAATTTATTGATTTTATTATTGCTTTTTACTTTTGCATATGAGTGCAAAAGCGAAATTCAAGCACCAACATCATTGGATACGACTACAATCACACTCGAAACAAATATGTTGAATGGAATGGTCAATTGTGAACTTGGAACAGTAAGAATAAAGTTAAAAAATGGATTAATAAAATGTATCAAGAAACGTGGAAGATCAAATAAGTGAATTTTTCAAAATCATTTGCGTTAATCAAAGTCTCTTCTGTTCTAGACAATAAAACAAGAAACATTCAATAGACGTACATACAAAATTCAAATTTTTATTGTACAACACAGAAATACGTAAATAAAAATATAATTTTTGAGTTCACATAAACTTAAAAAAAAAAATCTATTCATAAGTTTTTTGATAGTCAACCAGTGAAGATGGTTAAATTGAAATTATTATTAATTTTAATCGTAATTTTCCATTCACTCGAGACAACAATCTCATATGCAGATGATGGACTGCAATTGTCTACTTTATTAACATCTGCAAGGGAATTGAGATGCAAATCAAATGAAAGAAAAATTAAAACTAGAATTGGAATTAAATGTGCCAGGATTAGAAATAAGAACTAAATTCAGCCTTAAAAAAAATCGTTAAAATTTCTTTCAATAAATTGTAATTTTTTTATACCACTGAAAGTGTAATTTTTTCACTTGATGGCCGAATAACAAATTTTTTTGAATCTCAATAAAAAAAAATCTATGCTTTTAATAAAATTTAAATAAATTCAAACAAGGAGACCATAAAAAAATTTATAACCTTACAAATTCAATGAAGTTAAGTTAAAATAAAAAGTAAACAAAAGGATTCCTTGTATTCTAAGAACATTTCCGTTTTTCCTTATTTTATAAACATTTTATCAATTTCTCAGAATCAGTAACAGTACTTACAATTTTTAAGGGTTGAAACAATGAACAGAACAAAAAACAATGACGATAAAATAAAACAAAAATAACCGTAAACAAGCTCAATTGAAAAAAATTGAAAAAAGGATATACTGAAAAGGTATTGTTTCTTTTTCATTAGAATTTATGTGCTTGATATGGATCTGATACCTCTTGCACGTATCGCTTACAGTGAAAAAAAATATATGTCTAACTAGGTATTTGAATGAATTCAATCATGCAAAACTCTTGTGATTATGAGAGTGGTGGCAACATCTTTTTTTTTCTCATATCACATTGATCGTATTTTTTTATTATTATGTCAAAAAATTTTCCATTATTTTTCTTCTTTAACCTGTTCATTACTTTAAGTGATAAATTGATGATTGCATTAAGGTGGTATTGCCCACTATCAGAGACAAAGGACATATTTTTGAAAAAAAGAGCGGTTTAAAGGTCAAAAATCAAAACAATAAGGGCCTAACCCCCCTTAATTCCTCTCAAATTCATCTGTGGTGCCCTCACCCAATTCTATTTTTTGGACTTTGCTGTTGATTATGATAAGAGAAGGGTCTACCTACCTCAGCCACTACTACATTGGGCTTTTTATGGGCTGTCTTTCGACTTACCCTAAACTATATTCTTCTTTAAAGATACTTATTTCCTTCAAGAAATCATATATCAAATGAAATTTCATTCCAAAGAGGGCCGTTGGACTTATTTGCCCATTCAAATACCCAAAAAACCTAATTCTCCTGTTCTCAAGTTCACTACAGAAGCAAAGAATGTGATGAGCACTTTCTTCTTCTGCTTGATATATTCTACATAAATCTGTTTCACTTAAATTCATTATCTTAAAATGTTTTAGTACACTTGCGTGTCGTGTAAGGAATGCCACCAGAACTCTTGCTTCAACTGTGGTCTAACTAGAAGCTCCTTAATACGGACTTTGCAAGGAGATTCAAAATGTTTGACAGGATACACCAAACCCTTACCATTCGTCTAAATTAAATGACGTCAGAAGTCAATTTTACGCTTTCGATGCAATTTTATGCTCTCATAACTTTAAGCAATTCACAAATGCATTGAACTTAAATTCTCAGCGCTTAACGGGTTAAAAATAAACTACAGATTCCTGATTCAAATAAGGATCCTTATTTAAATTGAGTAAAATTTTCTAGAAACATATTGCATCAATTATTATACTCTCAGACATTTGTGGCTTTACTGTCAATTCTATCAATTTTTTTTTATTAAGTGAAAGATTTAGAACGGAATACAAATGTGAAAAAAAATATTTGGGTATGATGCGTGTTCCCACGTATAAAAATATTATTGTATGTCATTTTTCCCTTATAAAGGAGATACATAATAACATGTGTGAATAAAATATTATCGAGTGCTTACGAATCAAAAAATTACTTTTTTTTTCATATCATTCAATTTTTTTTTAAATTATGGAAGAAATGTGATTTTATAACCAAATAATCAAGCAATATGATTCAATAAAGTAGGTCATCGAGGAAATGTGTTTCTGTGATTTTTAAAGAGGGTAATTGTAAGGATTTGCATTTAAAGAGCCATAATTGTTTATGCGAATCAATTAAAATTGAAATAATTGATTGATAATTGAATACGATTAAATGTGTTTCATATGCAAAAATTAACGATTATGTTTTATATCATCGGATTTATGGTTAATTCTCTATTTTATCCTAATAAATAACGCACATTCATTTTTTGGCACACTCTCAACTTTAACAATCAATATTTGACATCGGCAGAGGAAAATGATAAAACGATAATACGTGATCTGGTCTGATGTGTAAATGAGTGTTTAAGTTTATCTTCTCACTTTGCCTGCTTTTGCAACACACAAATCATTTAATATTCAGATCACATATCTTAAATTTAGTTTCACACAATGTACCAATGTGTCTATAAATCTAATATAATTTTCGTTATTATATGAAATTGTCACATATTTATATGAATTTTGAAGTATTTTTCATATGAATTTGAAGAAAAAAATTGTTCTTTCTTACCTTGAATCAATTCCCTGATAAGATATAATAGAAAATCTTTTTTGACACATGTATTATTCCCATTGATCATATTTATTATTATATGATTGAGTATCATTCACATGGAATCAAGTCGAAAATTGTTAAGAACATTTTAAACCAAGTTTTTTTTGATAAACTGTCCCATTTCATTGAAAAATTTTATGATTTTTTTTTTCTAAACTTTTCATTGATAAACTTTCAATCAACTCCTACTCAACATTATCGATTTCCTTTCAAATCATTCCTAATCATGTCGAAGTAAAACATTATTTCGCTTAATCAAAACCAAACGCCCAACTCACTTCAAAACAATTAACATCACTCAATTTTTTTGTGTTTCAAGTGCATGAAATTGACATAAAATCGACAAAAGCCATTAAATTCCACTTTTCAAACAAATTATTTTAAATTCAATATACAATGAATATTGTCTTTCTACATTTTTTTTTTTTTGTGAAAATCAAGTAAATCAAACTTTTTCATTGGCTTGTCTGATGCTAATTTACTTGATGTTGGCTAAACCAGTACACAATAAATCACAATTAATTGAACAAAGAAAACGAGTAACAGAGAGAAAGTGAATTAAATTAATTGAAAAGAATTTTACGAATAATTTGCTTGTAAGACAAAATGAAAAGGGGTTAAGGGTTCACAAGCACACTATTGATGATGATGATAAGGAAAGTGATTTTTTTTTCTACTCTTTTTCATTTTATTCATTTTATTCTTGTGCGTTAAATTAAATTTCGTATTTATTATTTGAGTAGCATATTGGCCAAACTTTATCCTTATTGCTTGAAATTGAAACAAGTTGGAATTTATTAGTGTAGAATTTATTTTATTTTATAGCATATATATATTTTACTATTGAATTGGGTATGGTAAGAAAGGGAAAGAAAGTTAATTGGTAACAGGTGTTTTTGTAAATTATAAAATAAAAGATTTTTTTACTTTCAACACTTTTCAAAATTTTTTACTGAAATTGCATAAACTTTTCTATTCAAAGTGTTTTTGCTTTGAATTTCAATGGACCAGTTACAGAATCCAAAATGACCTTGAAAATTCAATGTACGAAAAATGGCGATCACGTGATCTACAAAACACATCAATCATTCATTTTTTTCTATTCAAGGTTTTAACCATTTAGAATGCGTATGATAAAAAAAAACTTCACACGCAATAAAATATACGAAAATCTATTTATAATATCATAAAATTTAATCAAGTTCATTAAATTTAATCTTTATTTTAATCATTCACGTCAAAGAAAGCCAAACGTTGAGTTTTTTGCGTCATCATAAGGCGTGTACCATACAATTAAGGGGATTGATCTCTTACGTATATCAAATGCTTAAAATATAAAATTTCAATAAAAATTTGACGTACTTTTGCATATTTTGTCTCGTCAAGTTATATTTAGATCGCTAAATTTTAAAATATAACAACAAACGTAAATATAAATAATTAGAATAACAGGTTTTCTTTACATGATGTATCACTTTCAATGACGTTTCTTATCAATATGTATAACGTTCAAATTTTTTTTTTAAATTTTTTAATGAAAAAGTAAAACAATCACTAATAATGATTAAAACGTGTGAAATTTTTGAATGTTAATTATTAAAAAACTATTTCATCGAAACCTGTTTTGATTTAAACAAGTTTTTAATCCTCAATGAATTTTAATGTTTACATCTATTAACATTTATTAAAAAGTAAACAAAACATATTCAAATTAAATTCCAAAATGCTCGTAATTTTTACGTTAATTTTCGGAATAAGTGTGACATTAAGTTGCAAAACGTGTTCAGGGACCAGTTCATTAAATTTAGTTGACATACCGAGACGATTCACATGAAAATTTGTACTTAATACCAGTTACAAAAGAATCTTCAGTTAAATCAGATGAATTTTCGGTCATTTAATCAATTCTAAGTGTGGTGAAGAACATTTCCGAAATAGGAGTGTCAGTTCAAAAAGGTTAAATTCTAGTGATATAAAATGTTAATCAGTACAATAAAAGCTGTCATATTTATTTTATTGTTCATAAGATACATCAAATCTGATCAAATTTATGATGATTCAATTGAAATTGAAGATAGGAGTGCATCGGTTTTAGGAGCTCCCACCATCTGTTTATATAAAGCAAAATCAGGCCGGTGCCTAAATAATTTAAGACCTAGAAAATATAAAGGCTGAATAAAAAAAAAATTGTTTTAACATTGAATATGTGAAAATGTAACGTCATCTTGAATAATAAAAAAAGATCAAATACATTCAAAAAATTCATTGAAAAACTTTATTCGCAAAATATAGAAAAACCGGTTCAATAAAAAAATATTTCAAAAAGATGGTTAAAAACTCTAAAATGATACAGTCAAATTTGATAGTTCTTGATATAAGGATCTTAGAATAATCGTATTGATTTTAAAATGTGGATATCAAATTTCAAAATTGAATTTTTGATTTTAATAATATTGACTTTACTGGTTGCTTCCTTGAATCAAGAAAAATTAGAAAAATTAATAAGGAAATCAAGAGCAATTTTACAAATGGGTCTGAATGGAAAAAGATATAAATTTCATAAAAATAAAGGTTAATTTTGCATCATACAATAATTAAAATACCAAAGATCAATAGAAAATAAATGATCAAATCAGCGCAATCAGTATTAAATTTAATTGAAAGGTTTAATTGATATATAAAAACAGTTAGATCGAAAATCAAAAGAAATAAGGTGTTACGTTATCAAAAAAAAAAAAAAATACTCAACAAACTGGATTTAATGCAAAAAATAATAAAATTTAACAATAAAAGCATTAGCGCTTATAAGATGATAGATATTTACAATAATTCAGTGGTTGAGAAAACACCTTGATTTGAAAAAATAATTTCAAAGTTAGAATTTAGCTCTAACAAGTGCAATAACCGAAATTATTAAGTTCTGATAAAAAAAAAATTTCAATAAAATGAGACACTCAATTTGTAGTTCATTGATTATCTTTGTTGTGTATTTAAATTTTGTCAGTTATGAAATTTCAACAAATCCATTGAAGAACAAAGTGATAGTAAGGCGGGATTTGTTTTTCTTTCCTGATCAGGTAGATTTACTTGAAAATGATCCTGAAACAGTTGATACTCGAATGTTATCGAAAAGAGATTCTGAAGAAGAAATCAAAGATAGTCTTGACGATCGAGTTCTTTTCAAAGGAGTGTCTTCATGTGAAAAAGGTTTTAGAAAGATAGCAGGCAAATGTCGTAAAATAAGAGGAAACTATGGTTAGCAGCCAACACACACAATATTTCAATTCAATCCACCCATTATATTAAAAATTCAACAAAAATTTAAGAAAAAATTTCTTTTAAATTTTCGCGGTGAATTGAAAAAAAATTGAACATTATCAAAGTGTGAAATAAATAATTAAAAAAAAAATCAGAAAAAAAATATTCAAAAACTGGAATTAGTGCAAAAAATAAAAGCTTTGACTTTTAAAAAATTATATTTATTAGCAAAAATTCTATGGCAATAAAAAAAACATCTTGATTTGAAGAAAAAAAATAAAACATTTAAAATTCAAGTTCTTACACGTGTTATTGAAACATTTAAGTTCTGATCAACAAAAATTTGTAAATAATATGAGAAAATCAAGTTATTGTGGCACGTAAAATTTCGGCATATCTTTAACTAACTAAAGTGATAACTAAATAAAATGTGTTCTTTCTTGATCAGTTCGATTTGCCTGAAAAATATCCTGAAAAAATTATGAGCTCTCGAGACGATACTGACCTTGCCCTTGATAATCGAAGTTTATCAAAACCAATTTTCACATATTAAAAAAATTTTGTAAAAATAGCTTGTAAATGTCGTAAATTAAGAAGAAGAGGTTAGCAGTCAACTGTCACAAATGACGTTACAAAACGAGACCAAATTGGAATGAAAAACGTCATGACATTCACCTAAATATAAAATAAAACAAGAACAAAAAGCAAATAAAAATTCGAAAAATTTATCAGTATCGATTCGAACATCAACGAGTTAACGTGGTATCATGTTCAGCATTATCAAAATAATTATTCAACTCATATCAATTTATTGGTTGTGCTGTTTTTCAAAACCAATTGAAAATGATTTGAAAGATAATTCCCTGTTTTATTTTCCGGTTGAATTTGAAAAGTTGAAGGCAGCTACCCTGTTTGATCGGAGATTTCAAAATTCAGGGGATTTTCAACGATTTACACCAAAAAATCGATCTTTGTTTATTATTCCTCCAGTTTGCACTGACAAAAATAAAGTGCTTATAAGAAATAAATGTCGATCAATAAGAAGAACTTTCGGAAGATAAGAGTTAAATTTAAAGAGAAGAGCATTAATTTAATCAAAACAATTAAAGAAAAATATGCAAAATATTAATACAATAACAAATCAGTATCAGCCACTAATATGATTAAAGAGAATGAGAGCTTTGAAATGTGATTCAAAAAAGCAAACAAAAATAAACAAAATCACTCAGTATCAGTTGTGAATCGCACTCGACAACATGATCAATTTAATACTAATTCAATTTCTTCTGTTATTAATTAATTTTGATATTAATCACAATACAGTTGAAACAACACCATCTTCATATTTTCGTGGGAGTGATAATTCAGATATTTTTTACTTTCCTGATGAATTTGAAGAAATCAAATTACAATATCAAACAGAAATATCTCAAGTGGGTCAAACACCTCAAATAGAGACTCAAAATGTGGTAGTGGATAATCGAAATATTTTTTTTGCTTCGTTGTTCTGTCCTCCAGGATATGTAGTTGTGAAAGAAAAATGCAGGAAAAAGTTTATCCATGGTTAAAAAGAAGCTATAAAAGTTAATATTGGATGCTTTCAAGTAAAATTAATTTAATTTACTAAGATAATAATATAAAATCAAAAAGTATTGTATATTTTCGAATTAACAGATTAAGATGACGATTGTTAATGACTTTGCACGATTTCAATGTGTTTTGCGCAATTTTAATATCATTTCATAAACGTTTTAGTAAGAAAGATTTCAAATATTACACAAAATAGACACAAAATTATTCAAAGTCATTAAACATCGCGCAAAAGTTTCCCAATAGGTGACATAATACAATAATTGTAATAATTTTATATATTAAATGGAAATACCCCTTAATTTTAATCGTAAATAGTGATAACATTTTTAAAATTAACTAGATTGATAACAAAGTTCAAGTGAACTGTTATTTTTTTATACTAAATACTAATTTTATATAAATAAAAAAAAAAATAAGTGATAACTATTAAAATATTTGTCTGATTCATTGTGAGTAAAATTAATGATTTATAATTCGTATCATCAGCTGTTAAAGCACTTTACTTTTAATTCCTTGACGTGCGTAGTACATTTGTGTACCATCACTTAAATCGTAAAATTTTTCAAAAAATTTACTAGAATGATTTGCAACTTAAATATTGAGAAAGGAGAAGAAAGAAGTAAACGGTTAAATCTAATAATTTAAAAAAATATTTAAAATCAAAGATTTTATGAATAAAAGTATCGCACAAATCATGAAATTTTCTCTTTACGTGTAGCGTTTCTGTACAAATTTCTATGGGACTTATACGTATTTTCATTTGCCTCTCCTGTGAAATTTTTATAGCAAACTCATTTTTTTCTTCTAAATAAAAGTTTTCACTTTTCACTTAATCTACAACTCCTAGAACATGTTTTATTTTAAATTCACATCATGACGTCTCACATCATGACTGGGAAATCAATATCTCAATATATTTTTATTTGTTGAATTCTTTTCCATTATCATTAAACAATTACAAAAAATTCTTATAAGTTTTGCCTGGAGCATTTAAATTTTGTTTCTTTTCTGGATGCAATTAATGAGAAAAATATTAATTCTCATGTCATGACTTAGAGAGCGATGCTTGCAACTTGCTAAAAAAGATTATTCACAGCTGTCACATACTACATACAATTCATTACAAAAGGGGAAGGCTATATTTTTTTTAAAAAAATGTTCAATTAAATTTTTGCTTGAATCATCGAAAAGCAAATTATCAAGAAATATTTGGGCACGAATAAAAACATCTCGTAATCAAATTGGAATTTATTGATTAGAAATAGCAAAAAAAAACAAAACTAATTGAATTGGAACGAACAAAAAATCAAGTACAAAACAAAAAACGACAGAAATGTAAGTATATAAGAACAAGTTCTTTCATTTGTTTACAAATATGAGTCATTACTGGTGTTAAGAGAACTTCATCTGTATACAAGGCATCAGTAGACCAGTTTTTTATCTAATAACAGTACAATGTGAGATATAAAATACAATAAGCGTACATAAATTGAAAAAAATTAACATACAGTTAGTACTTGTTCAGCAGTCAAGACTTCAGTTTCATTTTTTTTGTGTAACAAGAATTTGAATAAAAGTAATTTAAAAAAAAAACAAAAGATGACACAAACAGCATTATTATTGTTGTTTCTACAGATATTGTCAACTGAAGTACATGGTAAAGCACTTCCAAGAAATAGTTGTTTAAATAATAAAAACATTGACTTGAGAGATGCTACTTTTAACAATAACACTTCGCCTAATGGATTAAATTCAATGCAAGTGAATCAAGATTCTGTGAATGTAAAATTAGATATGAAAAATGAAAATGTTACAGAAATATTGGGAAGTGTAACCGATCCTGATAGAATTGTGTTTCTCGATGAAGATTCTGATGCTTTAAGTGAGCAAAAACTTGAAACAACAACAATCTCAATTCCAAATAGAGTAATTTTTGATTCGCCAACTCCATGTAAGCAGGGTGAGACAATGGACAGTAAAGGTCGTTGCAGAAAATATCTTCAGTCCAGATTTGATTCCAATGAGAGAAGTGATGATAATGCTCAAGTAGTTGAAAGTGTATAAATATAACAAAAATGACTTAATAATTTAGAGTAAATTTCAACACTCTACAAATTTTCATATAAATAAAAACCTAAATCAACGACCTACTAAGCATGAGTGTACCGAAAAATTGCATTAAATTGTTATACTTTGTAAAGAAATTCTTTTTTCAACATAAAATTTGAATAAGAGAATAACAAGAGGCGAATAAACAACCTCACTCATATTTATGCAAATATTATGGAGTGTTTGGCATGGCATAAAAATAAACAATCTAACAAATTATACACTCATTTCTGGTCTCTCTTTTAGTTTTTGTTTATATTATCATACAAAATTTATTATTATGCAAAAATTCATAGTTTTTTTTTTCTAATGTGATGTATATTTCATAAGGCTAAGAATAATTATTATTATTTTAATTTAATTAAAAAATAAATTCATGAAGTTTTGCTGTTTAAAATAAAGCACGATATAAAATGACTTTGTTGGTAAAACATTAAAAATCTTTTTCTGAAAACTTGAGAATAAAAATAAATAGAAAATTTCTATGAAATTTGTGTAACAACTCACCTTTTTCAAACTGATTGCTGAATAAAAAGATCCAGGACAGCACTTGAACCGACATCAACAGGTGCGTTGACGACAACAGTCTCGTCATCGCACTAATATAATTTAATATATTCATTTTATTATTTTATACACCTCTTTTAACTTTATTTTCTCACTAAACACTACTGTATATGTTTGTATTTACGATATAAAAGAGACACTTATAATAGTATTATGCTAATATAATACAAAAAAAAAATTTATATATAACTGTATTTTTCCTGGTTTCATGTACTTTGATATTTTTCAATTACCATATAATTCTGCTTCTAGGGCTGTTAACACCACACAATAAAATAAAAATGTGTGTATATATTTTTTTTTAAGTGTGTGATTTTGATATCATATTCCAAATTCAATTTCAGATTTAAGTTGCATAGAATTTTTTTTCAATCGCAGTGCATGAAATGGTTAGAAAAAATGTATAAAAATTTGTATTAAAAATGATTTCTGTTGTACAATAAAAATATAGGTATGTATAATATATTTTTTTTTTATTCTAGTTCACACTATTAAATATCCTTTCCTTTTTTTTCGTATTTTATTTTCAAATAAAATTGAAATGAATTTCAAATTACGAACAGCGTCCAATTTTGTAATCGAGTTGGAAAAATGTTGTAAAATTTTATTTTATATTCATTGTCATGTCGTCATTTATAATTAAAAATGTACATAATTCTCTGTTTCATGAGAGATTTTTTGATACTATTTCAGCTGTTGCACCAAGTTTTGATATTTTTTTGTTGCTGTTGTTGTTGAAATACACCGGTTTTGAATTCACCTGTAATTGAATAATAATAAAAAAAGAGGACATTATTATTTTTTTGTACATACAACTTTTTTTTTATGTCGATTATAAATTCATTATTTGATCTTTGTGTATGACAGTTTTAATATTGTTATTGCATGGATTTTTATATTTTTTTAATATGAAAATAATTTTGTTGGTTTTATGGGTGAAACAGATTGAATTTTTTGTGTCACTTTTCAATTTTGATTAATTTTTTATTTATTGAACAGGAGTTTTGTCATAATGATATCGAATATGATGTGATTGAAGTTAAGTGTCGTGATTTTAAAACAGAATTTTGAATTTCTCTTCGCATAGAAGAAAAGAGGCTTAAAAAAAATGAGAGACCGAGATCATTAAAAAAATGCGAGTAGTATGGGCCCTCTTGACGTCTGCGTACATTCGTGGCTAATTTTTTCGCAGAAAATCGCGAAACGTCCCAAACAGCGGAATTTTTCAAAATAACCGTATTCCGTGTATATTTTTCATAAATCATTTAAATATTGATTTTCTTTAAAGATCAATCCTTATTTGCATAAGTCGAAATGTAATCTTTGTGTAAAAAATAAAACTCAATAAAAATTTACATACACAATCACAACAAATACAAAAATATAAAATAAAATAAAAATCACAGATTAAGTAAAAATTCTCCATCTATTTATATTTCAATTCAAATTACGAATCAGATGGTGTACGTCAGGTATATTATGTTGCCTCTACGTTCATTGAATTTGTAATAAAGTATTTACATTTGTTATTTACAGGTAAATCCGGAAAAATCATTTTCCCATCATCAAATTATATATATTTAAAGTTGAAACTTTCTCTTTCATATGATAATTTTTGATGGTAATGTGTAAGTCTTGTGTAAAATCTCAATTCATAAAAAGTAAAAATATATAAGACAGCACAACCTTTTTTAATATGTGCCGACAACAACAGACAATCATTTTCTTTTCCTTTTCACTCGAGTCATCTTCAAATTATTATTATTATTATTATTAAAGCTCTTATGTTGGATGCTCTATTTATAAATTTTGTTATTCTTTAAAAGTAATCGGTAAAAATATTGCCCTTGTGCTTTGAACTCTTATCGTGATCACAAATATATTATGCATGAACGAAGATATGCAAAGGAGAATTAGATGAAAATCTCACAGTTTATTTTTATATAAAAAAACAAAATTTTAGGCAGTAATGTTTATTCTGATTTAATTTTTGGAAATTAACGTATTTTAATTTTTAACACGAAATTTTCTTTGTTTTCAATGGAAATCGTTGATCTGAAATGATGTGAATTTTTTTTTTATTGACATGAAATTCCAAAAAACGAAGAAAATCATTGTTCAAACCTAACACTCTGTTCACTGATGGATGGAAAATTAAGATTATCGTCATAATGTGAATTAAAGCAACGAATTCAAGAGAAAAAAGGATTGAAACAAACAAGAAAATCTGATATTTTTATAAAATGTGAACATATGAAAATAAAGATAAAGAAAGGAACAAAATAATAATAAGCTCGTAAGCTCTTCCTTTTTTATACAGTTTTTTTTTCTTCGTTCACTCTTTTCATGTCTTTCCTTAGACAATAATTGAGCAAAAATTATGTTCCATTTCCAGCTTGTCAGACAAAAGAAAATTACTTTTTTCCCTCAATCTCTTCAACACAATTTTCCATCGTCATTCATTAGAACAATAAACGCGCAGGCATTTCAGCTTTATTTCTTGTTCACTCATCGCTTCAAGACAAATCCTTTTACTTTGTTTTCAATCAAAAAAAATTATATAATCGTTCATTTTTTTCCTTTCATTCTTGTTATCATTATTAGTTTTTTATTAAAGTTTCTTGAATTTTCACAGTATTATGAACTTTAATAATGTCATGCAATAAAATGATTTGTAATAAAATTGCACAATTTTAATGAGAAATTCTGTGAAATGAGAAATAAAGGAAAAATATCATCTTTGCATGCGCACATTGTCTGCACTGTCATCATCAATATTTTATCAATCATTATTATCGTGAATTTTCTTTTATGCAATATTCAAGTTTTTTATGTGTTACTTGATTACAATGTGAAAGAAAAATTACCTCTATTTATTATAAAGAAACCTTTTCAACTTTAATGATAAAAAATCTTTTGTTATCAGTGTCAGATGTTCAACTCAAAGATTTTTCTTATATTTTTATAACCATTATAAATGAAATCAAATTATGAATTGCATCTTTTTTTCAAGATGGTGTCGAATTATTTGTGAAAAAAGTTAAAGTTACTCATCAAATAAAGACGAACTTCCGTTTCATATGAAAACCTTCGTTTAAATTGTTCTGAGCAACACTTGAGAGACATAACTTCGATTTCAATGAAAATTAACATCAAAAAAATTTAACAAACTTTTTTCGATCAATTGTATTAAAAAAAAAATTGAAAAGGAAATACGACTTATAGCCATAAGTGGATTTCCACAAATTTCTTTGAATTTCAAGCGAAAAATTTTCTTTTGTCTTTTTCCAATGTTAAGTATTCGTAATGAAAACAGACATTGACTTGTAACATGTAAGACAATTCTTATTTTTATTCTATGTGCGATGAAAGAAATGAAAGAAAATCGAATTTACTTCCTTTTCCCACGTCACAATTCATCACGATGGACTTCAACAATGAGATAACTTATTTTCCACTTATATCTTTTTATTTTCTTATTCTTTTCCCTCAACATATATATGAAAAATAGCTTTTGTTGTAATATTATTGGTTTCTATTACAAGTTTACTTCAACTAACACAAAACACACACACACACACACACACACACACACAATCGCTTATCTATTTGCTGTATTGCAACATTAAAGAATCAAGGAAGTGTGTTTATCAAGTCAAGTCAATTCAATTCAAGTATGAGACACAAAACGGAAAAAGCATTTTATCGCAAAGCCATTTTTATTATTATTATTATTTTTATTAACATTATTGTATTATATGATAAATAAAATGAACATACATAAGATGTTTTATTAAAGGAAATCGATAGAAAACGACAAAAATTTTGTCAAGCACCTTTTTATTATTATTATTTATTTATTTTTGTTGTTTTCTTTCATATATTTATATACTGTTTTAATTGTATTTTCATGAAAGAATTGCTATTAAAAGGACGTTTCAGATCTAATTGAGGATAAGTATGAAAATAATGAAATATACTAATGTCGTTGACGTAATCTAAAAATCTCAAATTTTTAAAAGTCTTACTGGAATGCACTTCAATTCAACATTTTAAGATCAAATTTCCTTTTTTTATATCCCTCTTCACTCGAAAAGTCTTATGTTTGTATGTCCTTTTGTCTGATAATATCAATATTTGAAATGATCAAGTTTATATGTCAAAAATTAATGTAACGTTAAAGGAAATCCAAAGAAAAAACGAATACACACAATAAAATCTAATATCTCAAGGTGATTGTTGATTTTCTTCGTCACAAATAATGTGTCAATATTAATAATATGTCCTGT
Organism: Culicoides sonorensis; assembly: GCA_900002565.1. NCBI lineage: Eukaryota > Metazoa > Arthropoda > Insecta > Diptera > Ceratopogonidae > Culicoides > Culicoides sonorensis. The sequence goes on along the minus strand of LN483503.1, from coordinate 291,943 downwards.
TTATTTGATTTATCATCAATCAATTGTATCCTGCACTTGAGAAATAACTAAAAAAATATCGAAAATAATCTGAAGTGACGCGTGTTCGTTAATCGTGCTCCGAATTATAATAAAGAAAATGGAAAATTCCAACCACTGAGCGGTTTTGAAAATTGCATTTCGATGGGACTCGTTTCATTGAGTATAATTAAGTTTTAATCAAGAAATGGCTGAATTTTTAAAAAATTTCAAAAAGGCGTCTTTTTTTTAAAAAAATTCAAAAATAGATTAAAATAGCGGTTTTTTTTCAAAATGATGATGACCCAATCAAAAAAAAATTATCAATTTTTTGAAATTTTAACCGTTTTTAACGGTTTTTGGAGGCTCTGGAGCCCAATCTCAAAACTTATGTGTTATAAATCATTCTTATGACCTCTTCGATCTAACAAAAAAACGTCGTTCCGATGGACCATTCCGGAGTTATGCGTGGATCGGACAAACTGACAAACAGACTTACAGAGTGACGACGGACAAACCGTCTGTAATAGTGCATTTTTTCTTACGAAATGCATTAAAAAAAAACAAGACAAATTAAGAGCAAATACTTAATGTCAAGGTCAAGAGAAATTATTTTTTTCCAAGAATAATCAAAGAAGAAGAAAATTCATTTAAGTTCTTAGGTTAATAATATTTTCCTAGAAAAACTTAATCAAAAAAAAAAGATTTTCAATTAACTGTATTAATTTCTCCACCCTTTTCAATTGCCTGGAGTGTGATTAGAGATAATATTTTTTTTAACATTTTTTTATCTTAATCCCGTTAATAAAAGTCATTAAAGGTGTCAGAGTAAAAATATTATAAAAATAAAAAAAAAAAAATTTACCAAGAAGCCATATATCATAATTTTGAACACTTACATTGTGCATCTTCCCATGTTGGTTCACTGCTACATTTTTTCAACGTTTTATTTTAATTTTTATTAACCTAGAAAAAGTGTTTTTATCATAATTTCTGCAACGGTTATGACTTTGTGACTACATGCGACATATATGTTTAAAGGAAGAAGAGATAAAAGAAAAAAGGAAAAAAACAAGAGGAGAGAATAAAACTTATTTGCGTACAAATGAAATTTTATCCATTTTTTAACACCTCGTTTCTCACAATTTAAAATTATGATACATTTTTACGGCATTTTGTTCTCCATTCCCATAATTTATTAAAAAGTCAAGTGTGTATTTTTTTATATTACACGCTGGAATAATTTGCATCGAGCTTCTGCGTGTTACCTCGTCCACTTTAATTTAAGAGGGAAATAATTTGTAACTGGATAATCGTTTAAGTTTAATTGTCATTCTTGAAAAAATATGGAAAGTGACCTATTTTGCAACATAATTCTAGGTGTATTGAAATAAAAATAGTGTTAATGTTAATTTTTCTTTATAAATAAAAATATTGAATTTAATCAAATATTTCAAATTTTACATGTGTGATTCTTCAAAACGTTCCTCTGTGTCAACAACAATAATCAAAATGATAAGAATGACGATGATGATGATGACATAAACATTGCGATCACACGCATTACATTGACTGAGCCTTATTTACTTAGAAAAAAGATGAAAAGGAGATGAAAAATACACATCACATAAAAAATGTTGAGTATTTGAAAACATGTATGAGAAAAATTTATTTGAATATGAGTAAAAACATCCTTTACTTGTTCTATTTATATAACTTTCATCCAAAAATATTTATTATTTGTATATGTCTCTATTTCATCTATTTAAATAATGACATTTTCGGAGTTTCAAAGTAAATAAAAACGTTAGACTACATGTTGTGTGACAGGATAAAGAAGAAGATGAAAAAAAAATGAAATTTGTATCAGAGTGAAATTTAAGAATGTTGAACGAGATTTGAAGTATGTGTATTCAAGTATGTTTTCTATGGTTTGACATAAGTGCTTGATGAGTAACAAGAATTAGAGCAGAACGTTGCTTAAAGGAATTTTATTTTTATTTATATTTTCAGCTGTCGTTGACGTTACTTTAACATGTTACTTAATAAAAAATTTCATTGTTTTGAGCAATAAAAAATAAAGAATATGTCAGACGAATTTTGGATATAATTTTCATCCAAATATGGTAAAGGCAATTTATAGACATAGTTCAAAAATGTACAATTAGTTACATTTTTATATACAAATAATTAATTTCCTTGAATTTTATTGCCTTTCGAAAGGACATTCATCACTAGCTTTCAACTAATACACAGACACTCAGTTAACGTTCGAAAACTGGCATCATTTATCATGACACATTTAGTCTCCTTTCTTTTTTTGTCGTTATATGAAAATATCGATATATGCCAATTTGCCAAAAAAGACGGATATTAGCTTAATGTAATGTACATTTATTCTCATAAGTATCAAAAAAAAAAATACAAAGGACTTTATATTCATGTGAGATAAGAGTATACACAAATTGAGGCAAAAAAAAATAATATATACAAAACATGACTGACTGAAAATTCATTTTGTTGCCGCTTGCTGTCATCAATGACAAATTGAAACTAATCGTTTTTTGTCGTTAAATTTTATAAATTCGACATTGTCATTTTTTATTATGTGTTTTGTGTTCCTTATTTTTTTTCATTTTTGTCAACATACGTTTGCGGTGATGACCCTTAATTCAAAAACACAATAAAAAAATGTCAAATTTAGGACTTCGACTAATAACTCATTGGAAAAAATTCCAAACAAAAACCCGACACAATCGAAAAATTTAGTAATGTATGCGTATATTTTCTATTGACATGATTTCCTCACGTATTCAATATACAAAAATGAGTTCACACACACTCAAATATGTTATGAATCAACAAACAAACTAGGGCAGAAAATGTTTTTCAAAAAAAATAAATTTGTATCTTCTTTCTTATAAAAATAACATTTCATACTGCAAAACGAAAATTGCTGTCCTTTTAGTAAAATTGTGTCTATTGTCCAATACCGATATTTGCGTGATTTCCTGTTTAACTCAAATTCATTTTAACCTTATAAACTGTACTTATGTACTTTACTCGGTTAAAAATAGGCTTGTGTTATGTTCGAATATTGAACTTTTTTTTTATCAGACAATGACAAGACACATGTTTGCTCTTGTTTGTGTCAAAGACTTTTTACGAGTGAAAAGAAAACACACACATGCACACACACACAAAAAATTGTTAAATTGAATTTCTACATTTTTAGAATCGGAAATTCAATTTTTTGCTGTACAATGTACATGAATGTGTGAGTATGTGTATTTAAATGATAAAAGTGGTTTGAGTGCATTTCAATATACCTCACACAAAACACGCCTCTGCAATATTGTCTCAATTTAGCAGTCTAAATACATCTTATTTTCTGATAAGTTTAATAAAAAAAAATTTGAGCAAAAAATGCAACAAGAAAAAAGAATTTTTTGTATGTGTTCACATTTAATGCTAATATGCTATCAATGCCTATGCTAATCAGGTTATCATCAAATTGAATTGAATTGAAATTTTTTTTATTATTGAGTATCTTCTATCTATGAATGCAGATGGAAATTTAATTTAAAAATCAAACAGAGAAAATTAAATACTCAAGTTTTTATGGTGATAAGATAATTTATTTGTGGTTAAATTTAAAATCAGCAGAATTGAATTGAATTTTTTTTCTTGTTGTAAAAATGCTTTTAATTTTATGTTTTTACCACTAATGACACATGATTGAATTTAATTTAATTTTATTTAATTCAAGTTAAGTTCCTTTAAAATTCTTATTTGAATTTTAAGTAAGTGGAAAAAATTTCAAGTAAAATACAAAAAATTAATAGGAAAATAAAACAAAAGAAACTTAGAATTTGTATGATTCTCATACTAAATTTTAATAATAAAATAAAATAATTTTAAGAAAAAAAATTCAAAGAAAACCATCATCATTGTGAATAACAATCAAAAATAAAATAAAATAATAAAGAAAAAAAATTGAAATAGAAATATCTGAGGGACAATAATAGAGCAATATAATAAAATAATGGAGAAAACAGAATAAAACAGGACAATTTCAAGATTATTTATTCAAATTTATTCAATTTTTTTTCTAGCTTGACTTTTGTACATAGTAAAGTATTTAAAACTCAATTGTTGGTTTGAATTTTGCCGTATATATTTATTATCTCTCTGTATTTTCTTTTCATTTGCAAACTTTTATCTGTTCTTTTTTGTCGATTGAACGTACATAACTTGCAAATATATAGGTCATTATGAAAATTTACTATTGTTTTTTTCTGTTCATTATTATTTAAAAAAAAAAAGCAAAAAAAAATGTTGAATACCAATTGAAGGAGGATAAAAGAAGAATTTTTCCTTCTAGTGCAAAAATATGTAGATTGATGTCTTTTTGTAGTTAGGTAGATGTTGACTGAAAAATATGCTTAGAATTTTAAATAAGTTTAAATGTCTTAAGGGGATTTAATTCTTTTTCAAATATTTATTTTCAATGGAATTTCGATCAAGTTAAATTTACAGGCATTTTTGTCAATTTCAGTGAATTCATCTCTCAAAGGACCACCCATATTGAAATCATGAGTTAAATGACACAATTCCAGGAGAAAAGCAACAGAACATAAAAAAAAAACAAATTTTCATAAGTTTATATTTTATTTAAGCAAATATTGAATTAAAGCTAATCCACTTCATCGTGTTGAAAAAAAAGTGTGCAAATGAAATAATGTTGCGGTTTTATGTACAATTTTCTATGTTGCCTCGTTTTCTTGTACAAAAAAAATAATAGAACGTAAAATAAGAGGGAAAATAAAAAAAAAATTGAGCTTTATGATAATTTTATGCAAACATTTTATCTTACAAAGATGCCATTATTGTAAATTGAAGGATCTTAGATCCAAGATTAATGTCACATTTTTATATGACTTTTTAAGCACCAGGATCAACATGATAGACGACGACAATTTCTTTCTATTTTCTAAAATCTAATCCTATCAACACCCAACTTATTGGCACTCTTATAAATTTCATATACGAAAAAGGAAATGGAATCAAATTGAAATTTTAATTTTATCATGGTAATCATGTAATAATTAAAGTTGTTAATTGTAATTGCAACGATTTTCCATAAAATTATTTTTCAATAGAATCTCTTAAAATAAATATTTTTTTTTATTTTTATCATAAACTAGGTCAATATCTCATTCATTTAAATAAAAAGGATAATTAAAACATACACACATTCTAACATAAACAAATGTCGGATTAAAACATTTTAAATGTTTGTGAATGTGTGTACTCACATAATTCTTGTGTATACACATATTTATCTGATTTACAAAATTTTGAATTTTCTGTTTGAGTTTTTACTAAAAAGTACACAAAAAGCTTTCTAAGAGATCTACAGAAAAAATAAATATTTTGTGTGTGTGTGTGTGTGTGTGTGTGTAAATTCTCTTTTATTGTCCAAAAATACACCACACAAAAAAGACGAATTTTACATCCAGACAAAACTTTTCTTTGTGTGGTTTTGAATGTTGAGGCATTTTATCATGTTCAATGTTTTATATTCGTCTCCCTTATCACTTCAAATGTTTAATTTTAGGATGAAAATATACATATTTTTCAAATTTGTGAATTGTTGGATGAAAAAAGGCAGAAAATGGTAGATAATTGACAGGAACCGAATACTGGGTGAAAATCTGCAACTTGTATAATTTTGAAAATATGGTGAAAAGTAAAATGTGTCTATGTGTGTGTGCTACATGAAAAATATGTGATAAGGGCTTTTGGGTTGACCAAACTGAATTAATTAAGACATTCAAATCAATGTTGTTGGTTGCTCTGAGTAAAAGGATTTTCAACACAAAGTCTCAATCAATTATCAAATTTAACATAAAATACCAGATGTTTAACTTAAATTTTTCAAAAGGAACATTTCAAATTGAAATTTAAACGGCATGCAAGTGAAATGTTATCAAATTGAAGTAATGTCATGATTTAGAATCAAAAAATTAAAAAAACGCGTTCTAAGCTCCATTTAATAGACTCAACAAAATAATTTCAATTGAATAATCCATTCACTAATGATTACGGTTCTTGTTCCCTTTCATTAATTATCATTTCCACTTTCATTCCATTTTTTTGTGTGGGGTAAATTGATATCAAATAAACATTAACCTCATCATTATTATTGGTTAGATACCAGTAATTATCATGAAATACAAACAAAACAACATAATTTTCAATTGAAAAAGGATCAAATTACAAATAAAAAATTATACGGTTTTATATTGACAAAGGATTAAACCGATAAAATAAGACCCATTTATTAAAATTTAGTATGGTTAATGGTGATAGGAAATTAATCGGAATTAATATTTTTTTGTTCAATTTGTTTTATTTTTTTTATATTGACATTTCTGTACTTTATCTCTGTTTGTTTATTATTTGTTTATCGATTTATGGGATACCCCATAGATTTTGATTAAACTGTGAACAATCAAAAAGTCATTGAGTTACATTTTTTATTTATGTTACCATGTTACTGTGTTTCTGTGTTATAAATTAAAACCAATTCATTAGCTTTCAGTTACAAAACCATTATTGTTTTAAAATACGGGTGCGGTTTTGAATTTTTTTTTTGTAATGTAAAATAAATATTTTTTTAATTATATTACATAATTATAAGGATTTTTCAGGATATTCATTTCGTTTTTAATTAATTATTTGCCCATTTCAGATGTACAATCGTTTTATCATATCCTAATAAATGATAGAATACTCGGACACGTATTGCTATGAAGTTGTGCCACAAATCTTAGAGTATGAGACGTTACTTGAAAACCCTTCATTGCCATTCAAAAACGGTTTTTATAGTTTGCCCTTACTTACAGGCTTAGGATTTGGGGATTGCACGTGGTTAGCGTGTTGAACTATCAATATTAAGGTTGGCAGTTCGATTCTCACTCCAGCCATTAAACTTTACAATCTCAAATGTCCCTTTTTCCGGCTACTCAATGCGAGTGAAAGGTTAGCGAAAGATGGCGTCTCATCAGATATGATGATAATGGGTATACACAATGGACCCGTCTGTAGGTCTGAGTGCTGGTTCTCTTCTGAGTCCGCCCTAGAAATCTGATCTGATCTGAAGATGGCGACTGCTTGGGATGAGAGGATAAAAGCTAAGTCCCTTGGATGATAATAACGGGTATGCACAATGGGCCCAACTGATGGCCTGAGAACAGGTTTAAAAGCCGCCCTACAAATCTGATTTGAGATGATCTGATGTACAGGTTTAGGGTGGAATATGATGACGAATCAGTGACGTTATGACCATATAGATATATTTGTTGAATTCAAATGATATTTTATTTGATAATACTGACGCGTCCTTTTAAGCGATTAAGAGAGTAATTAGCACTGCATGACAACGTATCTTATTTCTGGCGCCGTGATCCAGTACAAATTTAAATCCGGTTTGAATAAAAATAATATTAATTAATGAAATAAGTGAATAAAATTAATGAAAGAAAATCCTTTTTTTTCCTAGAAATGACTGTTAATCACATGATTATGGCATCAATGAACCAGTAATGAAGCGGAAAAAGGTGTTGTAATATATTACATAAAATAACACCTTGATTTCCATACAATATTTCATTATTGATGCTTTATCATGTGTGATCTTTTAATTAATATTTCGAGCGAAATGACGTCAAAAGTTAAAAAAAAATAACTGAGATTTTTGTTTAAAAGTAATTATCTTATGATCTCTTTCAAAATCCTGAATGAACCTGATTTAAAATTTTTCTTTTGTTATAAAAAAGCGATAATTTTACGTAAATTTATATAATTAGTGGTCTCTTATCAAAATGAAAAATATATTTATAAATAAAAAAAAAAACACCAACAAAAAAAGGACAAAAAAGATAACAAACAAGTGTTTGACACGTCTCCTTTTTATTTCCTTTTACTTGTAAATCATATCTTTCCATCAACATTCATTTCATACATTTTTTCAACTTTAAAAAGAAAATAAAAAACATGAAGAAAGAACGACCAAAAAAGGGCTTAACAGAGATTGATAACATTAATGAGGCTTTTATATTGACGCCACGTGATATTCTTAAGGGCAGACAGGTATTAACTTGTATTTTTTTCCTTCGTAACAAATAACAATCTCAAAAAAAAAATGATTGATGTGAAATTTTAGGTAAAGCTGTTGCGTTCTTTTCATACAAAATTTTTTTCCTACTTATAAAATGAACGTGACTCCCCTTTATATCATTACACTTTTTTTTATAATATATTTTGTTAAACGCTTTTTTAAATTTATATATAAATTAACAATAATTGGTTTTCGGTTGCCAAAATCAGCGAGAAAAAGAAAAGACATTTTTCAAATTCATCCCGTTTTACAAAAGCAAACACAAGCAAGAAATGTTCCTTTACAATAATTTGCTGGGTCATTCAATAATAATTTAATGGATGATTTCAATATTGTGCTTAGAAGAGTGAAAAAATAAAAATTGAAGAGGAAAAAAATCGACATGGCACAATGACTTCAATTATTAATATATACCAATTACCAGAAATAACTTGAAGTAAAAGTGTAATAAAGATAGCATCGATAATGAGTTGATTGATAACAGAATTTTTAACAAGATATTCTTATTATGTGAAATTATTTGATCAATTGGTTACCAAGGTTTTAAATTCCTCGTAATGGGACATATTTATTTAAAACAACGTAATTAGTGGTTTTTTTAATCGAATGTGGGTTGTTTTTCAATTTCATTCATTTTTTCAAATCATACTCAAAAGCGACGAATCCTTGTCCTCACCTTCTAACTCTTAAAATTAAGGATTTATTTCCGTCATGATAGAATTTTCCGATGGGCGATGAATAAATTGAATTTTTTGTTCCTTTGACCAATTTTTTTCTTGCAACCAATTCAATGATAATATTTTTATTTCAATTTCATGTTATATTTTATGAATTTTATGAATTTCACATCCTTTAAATAACATCCCAAAATAAAATATTCTCTTATAACGTTCTGACAGTTATCAAATATTTTATTCAGATGATATGCGCTTTTCTTACATGTTAAAAATAAGTAAAAGTAACACAAAAAAAATCGAAAAGCATGATTTTTGTTTATTCAATCGATGACAATCTACGAGAGAGAATGAGTGAGTACATGAAAATGAAATGAAAATAAGATAATGTTGAATGTAATATATGAATGTTTGATTGGTGATGAAAGAAAATGATGTGTAAATATAAAAATTTATATGAAGATCTGTGTTTTTTTTCTGCTTTCTACTCTTATTTTAATATATACATTTATGCATGTGTGCTTTTCTGTTTGTTTTGTTGTTTCGATAAAATATTGATTGGCAAAGCTTGTAAATTGATTTTCTTTCCGTTTTATTTATTTTTACATTGGATGTGTGTGTGTGTGTGTCGCACTTCATGTGGTGTAAAGAGTAATAAAAATAAATAATATAATAGCTGCTAGGAGAAAATTTACTCAAAGTAAGAAGCTATAAGTTTTCGGTTGTGATTTTACTTTTTCTTCATTTCCGTATTTGGTTTTGTTTATTCTTTATTTATTTTTGTATGAAAAAAGGATACAATTTCCTTCGAATATTTTACAGATAAGCAGGTACTTTTATAATGAAGTTAAACACGTGTTATTTTTGGACTAAAACAAAATCTTCTTAGAATTTCATGGAAAGGATTAAAATTCAATGTAATGATACACAGTTAATTGAAAACGCTCCGAAAACCAATCACTGAGCTACACGTAAAACTTGAAAGCCATAAAGCATCAATCAAAGAATCTTGTTAAGGCAATTCAGGCCATTTTCAACTCAGAGTGTAAACGAGAAAACCCATTTTTCATTTCAAAAATAGGCATTTAATGTCATATAATTGGTATTTTCACCCAAATCTCATTTTCTCAGAAATCTGACATGAAAAATCATTTTAATAATAAAAATAATATTTTTACGTGTTAGCACCTTTACCTGCCATCACCATTATTTGTCCTTATTGCAATAATAATAATAATAATAACCGTAATAATACTTAAACATGTCTAATATTAGAATAAATTCGCTTTTAATATTGAATAAAAGATAAAGTAAACGAAGAACGAAAAACTCTCATAAAACGTTCTATAAATAAATTCAAATACTCATTTCACTTAATTTTAGTGATTTTGCTACACATTTTCTCTTTTTTTCCATTTCATCACTTCCATTTAACTTCACAACTTAGAAGCACTGAATTTTAAGTTGAAATTTGTCTTGTCTTTTGTTTCAATGAAATGTTCGATGGAAAGTTTTTGTACAAATTGTTTAACGAGACATGATTTTAAATAAAATAAATGAAAATTACTTTTGAACATGTGCTATTGAAATTAAATTCATGAGAGCAAATGAATTTTTGGAAACTTTTTCTTCTAATTAAAGTCAAAAATCAATTGAAATTCATATTCATTGGGAACGAAGAGGGAAAAAAATTTGGATTTTAAAGAAAATATGACATTTAAAGGTTAAACTTGGAATAAATTGTCTCAAAACTCTTACATATTATAAAAAAAATAAATGCCAATGTAATAAGAAAAAAATTGAACTTTTCTTTAACTTTGATTCTCTCAAATTAAATTTTCTTTATTTTCTTCAAAATCCAATAAACTTAAGATAAATCATTTTATTTTTAATAGTAATTAAAAAACTTTACCCGTCTTATTTGCACAGATCGAGATACCGGTAAATGACATGAAACTCTAAAGGCATCGAACAGACACAAGAAAAGTAATACTTCCTTAACTGTTTTTCAATTAAAATTGTGAAAGATAAAATTATGTGTGTGTGTGTGTGTGTTTGTGTGTATTTTCAGCGCATTTCTTAAATACCGTATTATATACCATTATTGTGTGCGGTCATGCCGTCGTTCTGTGCCAATAATTGAAAAAATGTCACCAATTATAAGAAATATGTCGCTAATCATTAGAAAAATGTCGCCAATCGTTGAAAAATGTCGCCAATCATTTAATAAATGTCGCCAATAACACGCCTTGTCGCCTTGAACAAATTACCAGTCATTCAAAAAATGTCGCCAATCGTTGAATTAATGTCGCCAATTACTGAAAAAATGTCGCCAATAAGGAAAAACGTCGTTTAACCCAAAATGGCCGATAAAATCCAAAAAACGATCAAAACGATATAAAATTCAAATTTTCTTTTAAGCTCTATACATATAAATGCGCTCGTGTATATCGTTCACGATAACGTTTTAATTTTTTTTTTGCTATTTGTGTACAAGGAAAAGAAGAAGGAAAAAAGTTTAAGATTGAGTGTAATACATACTTTAATGAATGTTTCATGACACAAAAACTTTTGAACATACGCAATTAATATGATTTACGAAAGAAAAATTAAAAGCAATTTTCATTCAACTAGTAACTTTTTATTATTTTTCCAATTAATTCAATTATGATTTTATGTCATTAAAAAGAAAAACACTCAAGAAAAATACATCTTAATTATGCGAATTGATTAAAGACAAAAAAATAAATAACTTGAGCATTTCAAATCGCTAATTCCAAGAAGCAAATAATAAAATTTGATATAATTCATTACCAGTTATTTGTTGTTTCATTGTTAACTGAGTTAAATATTTATTTGTACATTATTATTTAAATTGATCAAATAAAACAGAAATCAAACTCAATTCATCTTGATTTGATTCATGTAAAAATAAAACTTGAAATAAAAGTAAATTGAATGATGTCATATTTTTCATAGAATGTCGTTGTTGATAAGAGAGAGAAAAATTATTGTTACTTTATTATTTTCTTGTTCTGATTTCTATGAAAATAAACATTTACCTAACTTTTTTCTGTTGTATAATTTATGAAAAATAAAATCCAGTTTGGAATAAACGAAACAAAAATATGACTTACATAAACTTAAGTTGATTTGATTTATTCTTACCGAACCTTTTACAACATAAAATAAGTTGTTGCTGTGTAAGGAGAAACAGTGGCACAACAGCACACAAAATATAAAAGAGAAATTGTTACTTTTCTGAATACATTGATGATTTCCCATGATAATGTGAGCAAACGATTTCTTTCATTTTTTTGCTTTGCTTGCCTTAAAATGGTCTTGCATGCACAGGCACAGAGTAAGAAACATGCTCTATTAGCGCAATAAATTGTAAGGTTTATATGATCTGAATTTTATTATTAAATTTTAATCAGAGTTCATTATGGCAAAGTGAATTAATCTCAATGGGATTATTTAATATTGTCGTGTAACCTTAATTTTCTTCAAGTTTTTCTTTATAAATGGAAGTAAAGAAAAGTTGTTCACTTTGAGTCTGTAACCCTAAACATGAGTCTAAATTGATGTTTGCTTTTACTTGCTTTTTTTATCTCATGCCAAATTTTTTTCATGAAACTTAAAAACCCTTTGAGAATGCTATCATTCGTTCTTTGTCTCATTTTTTTGTGATTTTTTAGTCAAATCTTACATAATCAAGAGCAATCACAAAATGCACCCAAAAAATGTTTGATTTTATTTTAAAATTTATTGCTTTCATCTCACTGATTGATTCAGTTGAATAATATTCAAGTCCGTTTGTTATATTTTGAAATTCAATTCATTTGTAAATGCAACTCATTCATTTTTATTTTTTATTTATAGAACAGGTTGGACAACCATATTTTATGTGGCATGGCTAATAAATACATCATTTAAACGATTTTATATTTTATGCAACACAAAAAAATCTGTTCTTTTGACACACACATACACACATTTTTTTCAATTTCATTTCACTTCCTATTTGTGGTTGATAGGAAGCAGCACAGAGCAACATTTTATCCATTGAAAAAAAGAGGAAAATCCAACAAATTTTATTCATTTAATATATCAACCACATCATACATTTCATTTTGGCACTGAATTATATGAAGAAATATGGGTTGTAAACTTTAAAATATTTAGTGGTGTACTAGAAAATTATGTGATTGAATGGATTTTCAAACCACTTCCTTTCAACTATATCCCTCAATTGGTATTTTAATGATCAATAGTACTGATTTTCTAAGAAAAAAAATTAGTTGCAACTCAATCTTAATTTTAGTTTAAAAGTTTTAATAAATTTTGAATTAAATTTTCGAATTTCCATAAATTTTAACGATCAAATTCATCTGAAATGAAGTTTTTGCACTGAAACTCAATAAAATTTCATTTAATGTCATAAATTTCATTTTCTGTTAGAGATAACCAACTTGAGTTAAATTTAAAGGATTCTTTTGAAGTATAACGATAAATATTTGAACAGTCATTGAGGACGAAATTATTCAAAAAAAAATATTTATATTTATAAGCAAATTTCCCTACAATCGAGTGATTGATGATTTTAAAAGTAAAATAAAAGTAATTGAAATGAAAGTAAAATTCAATAATAAAATAAAATTTAATTGAAAAAAAAGAAATTGAAATGGGTGGAAAAACAAATAAACTTACAAATATTTGATGAATCCAAATATAAATGACTTTGTTTGAACTTTGCACGCGTCCGTTTTGGATAAATTTTGGTTAAAAATAAAATTGCTTTTACAGGAATATGAAAGAAAATAAAAAAGGGGGATAAAATTGAAGACAGGGTGGGCGACACAAGGCAAGGCATGTGATTCTGTGTGTGTGTTTAACTTTCTTATTACAAACAAGAAAAAACGTTCTAAAAATAGTTTAAGGGTCATGCAGTTCATAAAACTTTTCTGCAGTATGCATTTTATCACCTACACATTTGGTGGTCGTAGTGCATCGTAAGAACAAAATAATTTTTTAAAGGGAAATTGCAAAGAAAGCAAAGTTGAGAAAAGAACACACAAACACATTATTTGCCAGACTTCCGTTGTTTGTGGCACAAAAATTTGTCTTTGCACTGTATTTGTTGGACGACGTGAAAAAACAAACAAAAAGAAAAATAAAATTGAATATACATAAAAATAACTTGATTTCAGGACAAATGCAACTAACGCGTGTTCTAGTTATTATTGTCTTTTAAAAAAAAAATAAATGTGTTTATTTTTAAGCATTTAATAAATATTCTCATAGAGAATTTAATTTTTTTATGCATTTACTTGTATGATTGTGTGCACTTTGTTTACCCTTGCTTGTTTTTCTTGGACGATGGCCAAATTATGCAGAATCTTTGCAGTCAAATGAATTTTACTCTTTTGCCTTTAGTATTTGTGTTTTTTTTCTGGTGCTAAAAGTAAATATCACGTTTATGCTGGTTAGTTATTATGTGCAAGGACTCTGATATGATAAGTGAAGAAGAGTCGAATTAAAATAAAAAGTTTTAAAGCGGAAATTGATTTTTAAATTACTGAAATTGCTTACGTTAAAATGAAGTTACTTTAAATGATGAACTTATATCTCATTTCAAGTCTTTTTAAAAACCTCTGCAAAAAAAGTGTCCCCTAACTCTAAGATGTATCTTCTTATTCTTTTGTAATTTTTTCCTATTTTATCATCATTCAAAATCAATTTAAACCATTTATTTATTTTGTTCCTTTCAATTTCAATTTCGATTACTCTCCCTCTAGCACTGACTTTTTTCAGTTAAATTCATTGTTTTGGAAAGATATTGAAAGTGTCGTGTCCATTCTAAGACACAAATTCATAGATCTATAGGAGAACATTAATCATTTATCACAAAAGTATCTTATACTTCTTCTTTTCTTCATATTATTTGATTATTATTAATAAAGTAATATCCTACCACGTTTTAGTCCAAGTATTATTTTATTCACAGCTGGCACGAAAATTTCTTCATAATAGTTGTAGCAGAAGAAGGTAAAAAGTTTATTATAAAGGGATTTCCGCTTATTTGTAAGATATTATTTATCATCATCTTCATTTTTTTGTTTTTTTTATTTTCCTTAGATTCACGATAAAAAAAAATTATAACATGAACGAAAATTTTTCATAAAAAAAAATTAAACTTGACCGGAAACATGAAAAATTCTTGAAACAACAAAATCATCGTTAGTTCACAAAAACGCAACAGTAATCAAAATCTTGACCTTGATATGAAATTACAGTGCTTAGCTCATAAAACAACAATGATGATAATGATGGGCGTTTATATGCCTTTAAAGAGCCATCATCATATAAAACATAATAATAATAAGAAACCACTTGAATTAAATGTTTCACTATTTTATTTTGTATTTTTTTTTATTTTCATCATTCAACAAACAAATCACGCATTTATATTTTTTTTTTTATTTTATTATCATGCTATCAAATATAAGTGATATATGTTAAAAAGATTTGTACCACACTTAAGTAGTGCAAGTGACTATAAAAAAAAAACAAGGGGCTGGAAACCAGATGATCATCAAATAAAATGATGATGGAATGAAATCAAAGTAAAATAGTGTGCTCATCATGTGAATGATAATAAAATTTTGAACATTTTTTTATGGCATGACAGTTGGATCACTTGTCAATGTTGTAAGAGCACAAAAAAAATGCCAAAAATGGTAATAAAAGTAAAAATAAAAAATGAATAAAAAAAGTTAAGGATTTACCATAACAACTACCACAAAATACAACAAAAAATCTGGATGATGTTTTGTGTGTGGACTTACAGTGCTCGTTACCACAGTTAAGCATTTTATGAAATTAAATCAAAATAAAAAAGACGAGACGAGACCACAATGAATTTTACATGTAATATTTTTGGAATCTAATAGTTTGCAGCTGCCTATTTCGTGTTACGCGCCTCTTATGTTTGTGTAATGTGGGTTTTTTTACATTTTTATTTAACTGTCATTCCAATTTTCATTTAGTAATGTCAAATTTTCCCAGCAGCACAAAAATAATATAAAAAATGCACAAATACTCGAACAAAAAGTTACATGACATTCCAAGTACAAAAAACGGCGATAATATTGTCAACGATGATTCCCGTTACATCCAGAGTTTATCTGAAATGAATTCCCTTTGGAATTGAGCTGTATTTCGTTGAAAAAAAAGTTTGAATGTCAACATTTCAGTTAGCGTTAAAAGAAAAATATAATTCAATGAAAAATTTTATGATGCATTTCGTAAAATGAGGCTTTTTTCATCACAAATTTGTTTTCAAACTCAAAAATCAAATACTGACAAATTTTCAGAAATATCTTTAAAAAAATGAGAAATTCTAACCACTAGGGAGGTTTAGAAAGTGCATTTCAATGGGACTAGTTTCATGGAATAAAATTAAGTTTTATTTTGAATGATTTTAAATAAATGTTTATATATGTGAAATTTTTCAAAAAAAAATTGTGAAATGGCCGAATTTTTCAAAAAATTTAATTTAGCGAAACATTTTCAAAAAAAATTTAAATGGATGAATTTTTCAAAATTTTCAAAATGGTGGATTTTTGTAAAAGTTTCAAAGTGGCGGATTTTTCAAAAATTTCACCATTTTGAAAAATTTTGCAATTTTGAAAATATTTAAAATAATCCGCCATTTGAAAATGTTCAATTCACCATTTACCATTTTGAAAATTTTTGAAAACCTTTTTCCGTTTTAAGGCTCTTGAACCTAATCCCTGAGCCCAATCTCAAAACTAACTCTGTCTTACAGAAAAACCCAACCTCGCTCCGTTGAACTTTTCCGGAGCTATGGATAGCGATCATTGATCAGTGACGGCGGACAACCCGTCTGTAATAGTGCATTTTTCCTTACGAAGTATACTAATCTTCTGATCTTTTAAAAATCTTAATTTTCATAATAATGATTTTAAATTTCAAGTTAAATTTAACACAATTCACTGATTTTCATATTATTTTTAATTTAATTTAATCCGCAAACACAATTTAACATTTGATCATCAATCTCAATTTCGCTAAAAATTAGCAAAAATTTTAATAAAAATTACATTTAAATTTCCAATAAATATTGAAATATGATTTTTCCCAATTTCACTACATTTCCCTAAAGAGTATTAAAAATATCCACAATCTCTTGTAAACATACAATCGGTTACATTTCAAATGTGGATTCATAAAATAAATATCAATATCTCGCATCATTTTAATATTCATGGGAAAAAGTAAAAAAAAAATAAAAATATTTAATTCCAAAAATTTTATTATCAGTTTGCTTTAAATTTAATTTAAAATTACATTTTTGACCTTTAATTTTATCAATGAAAAATTGTAATAAAATTTCGGTTGCCAATGTGTATGTTAACAAAACAATACAATTACATGTAGGTAAAAAGAGGGGGGTGATCACTTACAAACTTAATTTTTATTTAATTTTAAATGCAATCTGTTATTTATCGAATTACGCTTTAATTTCAATTTGGGTAACCCTCGATTTTTTTTATCATAATCGATTACTTCGATACAATGCAATTTTCTCACACAAATATTTTTCAATATCATGAAAAATAATAGTAAAATCGTGTTCTTAAACATGGATATGAATTCATAATAATCATATTTGATAGTAAATGACTCTTTAGGGAAATGTTCATAATGAGACTTGCGTTTTATTTAACATTAGCTTGTATTGTAAATAATTTTATTAGTTAACTTTCATTATTAATCATTGTCTATTTTTTACTGGTTGTGTCTTTGCTTTGTTATTATCAATAATAATTTATTCTCTCTTTTATTTGTTTTAAGCACGAAAGGTTTTTTTTATTTAGAAAGCATTATTTATTGATAATTTAATTGTGTTCTGATAAAATGAAGTTAAAGTTAAAAGAGAATATTAAATGAGAAAAAGTCATATGACAATGTAATTAAAAACCAAAATGTAATCAGTCTTAATAGGAAAGTTGTTAAATTGTTTCAAAACACCTGAGTTATTTTATTTTAGCACAAGTTTTCTCAACTTTCTATAAATAGTACAAAAAATAACAAAAACGTGCTTAATTGTATACAAAAATAAAATTCTATTTTTATTACACTTTGGAAGGAAATTATGAAAGCAATTAAAATATTAAATGCTCGTGTTGAAAATGGGCTCTTATCATGGGATTTCATAAACAATTACAGCATTTAACGAGTTTTTAACAAATTTTGAAAAAAAATTCTAACTTTTGAGTTTTTCTAAGTGACAGCTCAAATTTAATTTTAAGTGGGTCCAGGGATCCACGTTGATTTACTGTAATTTTCATGGCATTGCTTTAATTTTTTAAACTTTTATTTTTTTTTTTCAAACTTGCATTGAAAATTTTTATTATTTTAAATGTGTTTAACGATATTTCAAACATTGTTGTTTACACAGAAAACGCCCTGCAGTATAAAGTGACTTGGTCCGCAGACGAAGATCTTTGATTGACGCTTAATGATTTTTTTTACCGCAATTCCAGTTAACTTGGAACAAGAATTCGAGTATTATGAGCACTCTTTTAGTATATGCATATTATGCGGGGTGGTCTGCGGGGCGCTTTCAAGTTAGAGTGCAACTTTAAGGATAGATAAATAAATTGAATTGCTGGGACACTTTGGCTGTGTTTCGTTTTATTTTCGTATCTTTTCATAATGCCTCTTGATTTGACCAAAACTATGATTGACCAAGAATGTTGATTTCAAAATTTAATTCGAGATGTTTTAGATTAGTTCAAAACATACGATAAATAAATAACGATATTTAAAGTTTCAGTAGCAACATGTCATACGAGGTGTTTTAAAATTAAACACCCTTAAGCGAATTAGCAAAGTTTTTCTAGTTTTGAGATTTTGATTTCGTATAAAAGGAAAATAAACTTTTTTTCTTTATCCATTATTTTTTACTGGAATTTTTGAAATAAGTCGATCTCAAGTGACAACACCATGACATTAATATTAATTAATATTAAATAAGTTTTTTTTACATTTTTTTATCAATATTTTTACAACTTTCGAATTTTTAGAAAAAATTTGCTCCATTTCCAAAACCGCAGTTTCTTGGAACCAAAAAAAAATGTCTTATCAAGAGAATCAAATGGCAAACAAAAGTAATTATTTCACTGAAATCATTCTCAATTTAAAAAAATTACTTAAATAACAATTTTACAATTAAATAAATTCATAACCTCATTTTTTTCACTGCCTGTATATTAATCATATACAAGGATCCTCATAATAATAATGAGATGACGTTGTTGTTAATTAGTAGGAAAATTTATATTCAAACTTAAAATAATAATAATAAAAATATAAATAATAATTTATATTAAAAATAAATCTTCATTAAAATTCTCACTGCATACTTTTCTTTTTGTTCTTTTGCCTTGCTGTTGTTGTGACGACGCACCAACGTTCAATTTGCTGATATTATCCTTATTTCTCTTGTTGCGGGCTTTTAATAATGAATTTTTTTGTTTTGTTTTTGTCCTTGTTGATTACATGAATTAAATAAATTGCAAGTCTTATAAATTTTTTCTCATATCAACTTTTTATGTTTATTTAAAATTATTTCGATCCAGATAAATTTTGATATTTCAATGAAAATATTTTACTTGCGTATTTATTATTTATTATTTTTTCACGTGAATGAATTTCAGGATTAATTTTAGCTTTAGTTTATAGATCACACACAATTTATTTAATTTTATTTGAATTTCATAGAATTTCCTTTGAAATACAAATTTATAAAATTCAGTGTTTCATATCATTAATTAAACGTATGTAGTTCATACACATTTCGATTCCGATATAATCTATTAGCTTTGCATAAATAGACAATTAGGCAAAATTACACAAAATTAATTGATTGGACGTGTATCATTTACTCTTTATGTGTATGTGTGTGTGTGTCACAATGTCTCTCTTAATTTCGATCTATATTTATTATTATATTAAACATAGACGTCACACAACCTTTTTTTTTGTTTATTTTTCTGGTTCTAACACACTGTGTGAATTAATTATTTAATTTTTTTTTTCCGCAAAATTTAAATCCTTTTCTTATAAACTCTTTAATTTATGTTGTCTGTAATCATAAAAATTCCAAATTCAATTTATTATTAATCAAATAGAATTTGAAATCATATTTCCATGATCAATTTTAACGATAATAGCACGATACAATACGCACCTAGAATTTTTTGTTTTGATATAAATGAACGTAAGTCAGCCAACCGCACGTTTCAAAGATAAAAGTTGAACTGATTCAAAAATTTCATTGCAAGTGTACGCGAAAGGCATAACGTGAATTTCGAATAAGGACATGTTAAGGATACATGAAGCGAATTTGTGTTTTTCGTTTTCGAACTCTGTCGATTTCGCCGGACATGCGCATTGAAATTTCATTAAACATATGACTGACAACAATAATAAACCGAAGATAAAAGATGTTATTTTGATAAAGATGCATGTTTGAGTTGAAACAACACCTTTAAATACGAAAAGTGAATCTATTTCTATTTCATGTATGTTTTATGTGCAATTTTATATTATTTTTTTTTTTTTGTTATAGAAAGTTTGTTCATTCAATTTTTTTATTTTCTTTTTGTTTCATCATCAATTTGGATTTGTTGGTATCAAAATAATAACAATAATAATCTGCAAAAGCCTTTATGCTCAATGTGTGTGTATATGCGAAGTATTGTCAAACCAACCAAAATAATAATCATATAATAACAAAAATAATAATAATAAAATCGTACATCGACACATGAGTAAATTTGGATGATAAAAAATAACGTATATGGAAAATGGAAAGTTTTTGGTATCATTAAAGGATTACCCCAAATATTACAACTGTTTTATATTTTTCATTTTAACCAAAACACCCTCTCAGTCTCTCTCTTTCACTTTTTTGACATATCATTGTGTTACAGATCCCCAATGTTTTGATAATGTGGTGTTATTGTGATTATTGTTATTATTGTTCTTTTGGCAGTGTGTACTTAACTCGTTCATTTATCATTCAATGGCAACAGTCATATTTTTATGATATTTTTATAATACTTACTTAATCCTCTGATTAAAAGATTATAAATAAATGGAATTTGGTTTATTTTCAATTTTGTTTACTTTTGAAAATTTTACTTATAAAATGGGGGATAGGAGGAAAGGGAAAAATAAAAAATGAAAGAGTGAGCTCAAACGCGCCTCGATAGAACTGGTCTGAACGTGTTTAGACGTTAAATTTTACCGTGTTGAAATTTCCCACGAATTTTTAAAGCGACGCTTTGTATACATTACCCTTTAAAATTTCCCTTCCTTGACTTATGCCTAGTTTTTCATTTTCAACAATTTCTTCATGGAAATCATTGTAAATCATAGAAAATCGATTTATCTCGAAGTTTTTTCAATTTACATTAATACGTAAATGGATACAAGAAGAATTTTGAAAGGAAATTAATAAAAGGCGTTACCTTAAAAATTTATAAGGACTCTTTTTTATTCGCAGGAAATTTCAACAATTCAAAATTTAAGATCCAAACAGGTTTTGATCTGTTCTGACAAGGCTCTTCTTTGATTTTTTTTTTGCCTTACTGCTTTCTTCTGCTTAAAATTACTCTAACGTCCGACCTTTGCACTACTATTTTAAATTTCATTATTAATCAAAAGCAATACAAAGCCATTGTTTGTGAATGAACATTCAAACGCACATTGCACTAAAAGCATAAGCAAATTATCATGAGTGAAAAACGACAACACAACAAATCATACTATCAAACATTGTGAAAATAATGCTTATCATCTTTTCCACATCTCACACATCATAATAATAATCAAAATGCTGATTATAATAATAACAACAACAACAATAACACAACAACAACTTGCTATCTTCTTATGTGTCTTGGTGACTTTAAATAGAGCACAACATGAAATATAAATTACTTTGACTGAATTAGCGTCGTCATGAAATATTTTTCATTGAAGCATTTTAGCAAAAAATTGTATTGTTAAGATAACGAACATGATTCTAATAATAATGCGTCATACATATACAAGCTTAACAAAATCAAATTGGGAATTATTTTATTATTATATTTTTATTATACGTACTATCATATAAGAAGCAACAGTGTATGATCTCAGCAAAAATTTTCATGTGTCTCTTTTTTTTCATTTCACCACAGATATTGCCTTCAATAATGATAATAATAATCGTGTATACAAGTCTAATATATTGCTTGCATGATATCACACCCCTTTTATTATTATATATTTTTGTTGGCATGTGAGTCGCATTTATAATTGAGTGATGACTTTCTTAAAAAATAAATAAATACACACATATTGCACATATAAGTATAAAACATTTAAGGCAAAAAAAATTTATATAATTTTATTCTGGGGTTTTGTGTTAATTATTATGACATAAGTGTTGTGTGTTTTTATCAAATAGTTTTATTAGGAGGGTGGACGATGACTATGTTTAATTTTTTTTCTCTTAATATGAAACGTAAATGAGTTAGAAAGGGGAAAGGAAATTATGATTATCATTCACCACAGGAATAAATTGGCCGGCAAATGGTACACAAAAATCATTTTGATAATCGAAAAGGACATTTTTATGAGTTTTAATGTAAGGTTACATGGTTAAATGCTAGTAACATGGTTGTCATATGTATACAAATTTTAGTGCGGTCATTTACCTGTCATCATTTCATCAAAATAAATTATGTATTATGAGAATTGGGGCGATTAAGCGTTTTATAGCTTAATGAGCTGATTACCTCAATTGATATGTAACCACGAAAAGCCTACACAAGAATTCTTTTTATAAAAATTAAATCATCAGCTCAATCAACCAAATTAAATAATGAGACCAAAAAATTTCACTTTTTATGCCATTAATTAACTTCATCAAATGATGATCAATTTCAATTATTTCGATAGTCAATTTAAATTCATTTAAAAAAAATTTGTGAAATTTCAATTTCATACAGTTGTTTATTTATTTTTTTATATATAAAATCAATTAACTTTAATTATAGTCCTGATACACAACAAATAAAAACCAATTCAACAAATGTTACAAATGAATGTGGAATTGAATGTATGTGAAAATTGTTGCAAGCAATTCATACATGACCGCATTTCATTGAATATTGCAAATGAAAAATAAATATTTGTAATGTAACATGAAACATTTTTATGAAAAATTTTAATTTTTTTCTATTTTTTGCATAATATTGAGTTTTTTTAATTAAACTTATTTTTTAAGACTCTCTAAGAAAAAATAAAATTAACTTGAAATATTTGTTTCAGATAATTTCATAAATAAACAAAATTCAAAACATGGAACGAATTGTTGATAATGAGATCAAAATGTAATATTTAATTCAATTAGTCTCATCAAAATCAACAAGTGAATTATTTTAATTAATGAAATTGAAATGAATATAAAAAATTGATCCAAATTGGATTTAATTTGAAATTGATTCTAAAATGTACTTAAATTAAATGCATTTCAAATACAATGAATGAAAAAAAATGACTGGCATTTGAAGAAATTTAAAAAAAATAAATTATGATACATAAAACTGAAACAAAAATGACATCAAAATAGATAAAAAATAATATCCAGAAAATTATTCTTGTTTTGCCACTCAAGCAACAAATTATGAAAATTATTTTAAAATAAATGAAATTTCCAAGCAATGTCACTAAATATGATTTCATTTCTTTAAATTTCATTTTCTTTCAGTAACAGTAATTGAATTTTCAACACATATATGAATGAAAATCATGCTTAAGAGGAAAATACAAAATCGAATATTCAGCAAAATTTTAAAATGTGACAAATATAAAATAATAATTTGTTTTTGTGTCGACTTTTCTTTCATCTCAATTCTCACTAGAACGACAACATTTATTGCTAACAATAATTATTATTATTTTATATTTTATTTATGGTGACAGAGAGATGAAAAATATTTTTCAGTACATTTTCTGTAGATTAAAAGAAAAATGCGAGATTGTGGGCCATCTGTCTGTCCGTTGACTGGATTATTTTGCATAAGAGCTTTGTCGGAGGGGAGTTGACCGAGTTAAGTGGGTGGTATGATTGGTAAAAACCCTGCAACGGGGGTTCAAATCCAGTTCCGCACATGAAAATTAATTTGTGTTTTTCGAGTTTTCCAAATGTGCTCAAGTTTTACTTAGAATACATAAAAACACTACTGGAATTTTTAGGGGCGCTGAGTGAAAACATTGGTGAGACACAAACGACAATACACCAGTAGTGTGAAACGTGAACTAAATAAATTCGACATCCCACCATTTACATTCGTATTTATTAGTTCCACAATTGGCCGCAAAAACGCCACTTCCGTGAAAGCGTCACACCAATGGTGAAACCTGAGGGCGACTTGATCGGATGACAGTATAAATTGTAGGTTTCACGTGGTTAAACCAGAGATAAAAAGCGCTTACTATAGAAGCTTCGCCTAAGGTGGTATAAACACAATAGGACCATTGGGACCGCTATAGAGCTTGTTCATATCTAATCTTATCTATATCGGTTAAGTGTGGCAAAAGTTTACGAAAACTCAACGAAAGTTTTCAAAAATTTTGACATCTTGTCGCATTTATAGAGCCGTATCCGTCCGTGTGATGTTTCTAACTTGATTTATGAAAATGCACTCATGTGAATCGTTCAAAATCATGTTTCTCTTTGTTTTTCAAATAAAATCATATTTTTGTGAATGAAATAAAACTTAAAATTCTAATAATAATAAAAACAAGAGAAAAGCAAAACAAGCATTAAAGCTGACTGAATTTGTTAATAATAAAATTATATGAAAAATTAATTTAGACTTTATGTATGTATCAAAATTATTTTTTATCAAGAATAATGAATACAAACTTAATGGGACTTTTTTCTTGAGTTGATTCAATTGAATTCAGGATTCACAGCCACAGACGAACAATAAAATGAAAAGAAACAACATGTGAAAAAAAACTTGAGTGTCACTTTCAAATTTTTATTTTATGTTATTGTGATTTGAATTACTTTTTCGTTCGACTGTCTGTCTAAGTTTTTTACATAACACAATTTCTATGAATTTCAATGAAAATGCTCTTTTGAGACCACTTCGTAATCTGAGAAAATGAATATTTTAACAAAAACAGTCCATATACTGAAAAATTATGAGAAACCTTTTGGTATTTTAGACTTCAATTGATAGAATTTAACATAACTAGGTGAATTTGATCTAAGAAATTAATATCATCACAATTTTCGATACAAATCGAGCGTGTAACCTCCTTCATTTGACATTAAAATAGCATTACAATAAATTTCTATGACAATAAATTTTTATTTTAAAATCATTTTTTTTATTACACATTTCCACATTCTATGGTTTTATATTATAAATTATCACTTTTTTCGATTTCGTATTAGAGGAAAAAAAATAAAGACAGACAAACAATGAGACCATCAATATTATAAACGATACCTTAGGTCATAGTTTATTCTTTCAGAGAAAAGAACAGAGAAAAAGCCAGATTTAAAAATATAAAATGTGTAGGTAACAAAAGATCTTAAGAAATTTAATAGGACTACACTGAATTCTAAGAAAAAGTGAAAAAAAAGAAAAAAAAACATTAAAACACCCACTTGTATAAGTTGCCATAATCATAAGAAAGTCATAATAATTCATTTTCTGACATTATACAGAAATTAGTAGAATATTTTTTTTTCTTAATATTTTATATAAAGTAAAGGTTTACTAAATTTTTATTCTACCATCATCATCATCCTAGCTGTTAGATGTGCTTTGAAGTAATAAAAAATTTTTTTTTCATCTGTAAAATATAACATTAAATATAATTTTACCTTAAAGGCAAAAAATCTTCTGTGAGACATGCATAATTAACAAGATTAGAATTTTAATAAAGGTTATGATTTTATTTATATTGTTTTTGGAGGAACCTTTATCTCTCCTTCTTTAATAGTAATGTTTACGATGTTGTTTATTTTTATGCTTAATACAATTCAGCACATGATGAAAAAACAAATAAATTATAATAATTTCTATTTTATCTGTGCAAAAAATTATTTTTAGTATTTCGATGAAAATTGAGAACCAAAGCATTTAAATGAGTGCATTTTCATTGGTAAAATTGTCAGCAGCGCAATTTTCAGATCGGCTACATTTAGGAAAATAAACTTGTCTCAGCAAAAAGTGAAATTTTAAGGATATCTTGCTTAAAAATTATAATAAAATTCCACTTAGCTTAGTGCAATTCGCGATATTTTTTTAACAAAAATCTGGAATTTTCAAAACTTCGTTTAAGTAAGTAAAGTCATTTTGTTGACACCCAAACACAAACTCAAATATTGTCGAGCGTGCTTTGGATATGAATAGAAAGTTGCATGATTATACAAATATTAGAACAAAACCAAAAGAGTCTTCCACTATGATGACTTTGTAATACAAATAAACGTCGTAAATGCACATGTTTTTCTTTTGCTCCGAATATCTCGGGTTTTCAGGTTAAATTTAATAATAATAATAGAACACAAAAATAAAATAAAATAAATATAATAAGAAAATTTTATTTGTGTAAGTTTTTATTTTTTCTTCTGATTTTCTTTTTATTTGTTTTTATATTTTGTTAGTCTTGCACTCAACATTTTCATTCATGTTACACACTTGTTGTTTTTATAAGAGAACAAAAAAGATCTTTGGATGCATCTCTAGACTCTTTTATTATGTGTTTACCAGAAAATGTTTATAGCCTAAATATAATATAATAATGGTGTATACAAGTTGGTATGTTGATTATGTTAACACACACTTGTCTAATAATATTGTAGAAGAAAACAAATTCGCTGGGGAGATCATAAATAAAATTAGATATTTAACTTAATAAGGTTAAAGCAAATATTTTTCTCTATGAATTTTGATGAAATAAAAACAAAAAAAAATTTACATGCAATTTTGGTTTTGTATTCCTAAATTATCACAAGATTCATGGATTTTATGGATTTAAAACAGAAGATACGTTACAACAAGAAGATAATAAAATAAACTTAGACACAGAAGTTACAACATCCGTTAAATAATGATTTATTTCCTCTTAAATTTCTAACTATCCTGAAAACTTTTTGAAATGCCGGATGTTTCTTCATTATTCTTCTATTTTTCTATCATATTATTGTGAAAATGATTGTTTCTTCTCATTTCATGTAAAATTTTTCTACATGTCACACAGACAATAATAAAACGAAAATAGAAAAAGTTTTTTATTGAACAAAATGAGAAAATGGAAAAGAAAAAAAAAACAAACAATACACACAAAAATATAGCACATTATTTTATGACTTCCGTTCTTTTATTTACTTTTTCATTACTCATTATATGATCAAATATGAGGAGACATTTACAAAAATAAAGCAATGCATCATCAAATAGGATTTGCACATAAGTAATTTGATATCAATGATTTGATATGAAGATGGGTTTTGTGATGAATAGAAATGGAAATAAAAAAAAAAGAAAAGAAAACGAGGAAAACAAAAATCGAAATCATAAATAAAAGAATAGTGATGATGATGTGAGTGTCATATAAATATGGTTTTGCAGTAGAATTAGAGTAAAGGTTATATCAAGGGGAGGCGTGATGAAAATTTCCACCAGTTAAATTGTGTTACTTGCTTTAGATTTATTGTAACTTGAGACGACCTACAGTGTAAAATGAGTCTTCAAACACCATGTATGAGGTATCTATCTGATTTTGAAATGGTCGATTCAATTTTCGGTATATGGGTTAATTTTAACCATCCATTATGAAGTGTCTACCAAATGCTGCTTGGTTCAGGCACATTAACTCATTAACCGCGACTGTTGCGTTTACGCAACACTACTTTGAGGTCACTTTTCTCGTTCAAATCAAGAAATTTCAAGATATTTTATAGCAAACGGTTGAATCGTTTTTGAATATTGATCTTAAACTAAAAAATAATGAGCTAAACTTTTAAAAATAGTCGCATGTATTTGTGTAGGACTTATACGTATTTTATTTTAGCTCTCCTGTAAAATTTTTATATGAAACCTGAAATTCTTATCTAAGAGAAAAGTATTGACTTTTACCTAAAGAATAGATCGTAGAAGAACTTTTCGTTCAAAACTCAATATTTTAGGAGTGGCGGTTAATGATTTAAATACAAAAATCCGAAAGCAATAACTAAATTCTGTTAAATTCAGCTCTCTTCAGAACATTCTTCCAAAAGAAACCATTCCGATTATTGAAATTGAACCAGTGGTATAGATAAAAATTATATTAAACAATTACAATCATAAAAAAAGTTACACTTTTCGACATTTAACGAGAAAAAAAAAAATATAAAAGTTATTTCTCATCTCCTGCAACATTTAACTCACCTAAAACATATTTCATGTAGAAGTGGACGACATGAAATTAGATTTATTGCCGTCAACATGATGTGTCTCTCTTTTTCTCCATACCCAACACAAAAACACATCTTCATCTTTAATAAAACTTTTACATGTATGCTACTCTTTCGTTAAAATTTATTACATATTTATGTAAAAGTTAGCATCATACCACCGATAAAATGTGTATATGAAGAAAATAAGAAAAACAAAGCCACTTATGTTGTTCAAAGTAAATTATAGTAATACATAAATTAGAAATGCTTTTATATTTGATTAATGAACCAACATCTAGTCAATTCATCAAAATTTTATTTATTGCCAATAACATAAAGTGGATCTCATTAAACAATATACTCGTTATGTTAAATTCACTTTTATAAGGAAAAACGAATAATATCAATAAATATGAGGATAATTAAAGGGAATTAGTGAACTAAATTTGTTTTTCCATTCAAAATTCCTTATACAGTAAAATAATAAAATACAAAAAAACCGATGTAACCAACAAAAAATAATGTCATCAATATTGTCCTCATATATACTTGACCACT
Source organism: Culicoides sonorensis (assembly GCA_900002565.1). Lineage (NCBI taxonomy): Eukaryota > Metazoa > Arthropoda > Insecta > Diptera > Ceratopogonidae > Culicoides > Culicoides sonorensis. The sequence goes on along the minus strand of LN483503.1, from coordinate 262,980 downwards.
TGGACACAATTATTTTAATATAAAGGTACTTAAACGTTAAATGGACTGTCATAAATCAGTGTTATACTGTTATATGATACAAGTGTTGGTCTTATTTGGGCTATCGTAATAAAGTTAATATATTATTAATACATATATATTTGGCATCAGCTGTAATAAATGTCTATTTTTTTACTACACTCATAGTAAGAAATGATAAGAAATTGTTTTATTTTTTTTTATATGGAACAATAAAAAATCAATTATGGCTATCGAGGAAATTAAAGACGTTTCCTTGTGCCTTAGGAATGATTTCATGGAAAATGAGATAAAAAAATACAATTATACTTGAGTTGGGTGTTTTTTTTAGCTTGTTGTTTTATAGGAAATGTGAAAATACTTGAAACATATTTTTTCTTGAAAAAAAATGACCTTAATGAAATATGGAAAGTTGTCAAAATAGACATTGTCATCGTAAAGTACTTTCACTTAAAATTTGTTTAACTTCATAAAATAAAACAAATAGACATTTGACTACAAACTCACCTTCAGATTCAAATCAAAATTACATGAAAAGATACTGACATGCAACATTACAAGAATATATTTTATAATTTTGTGTTACTCCGCCTAACAAAAAAAAATTACACCAGATAAAATTGCAGCTGTTTCACTTGCATTTATTATGCATAAGAAAAAGCCAAGGCTTCCAAGATTGTAATCATTTACTTATGCAACAAAATTGCAATCGTTATTTACTTGGCCTTAAATTCATTTTCTTCACTACATCATACATATAAATTGTGTTACAAGCTACTAAAAAAAGCATACAAAAAAAGTAAATAATACTACCTGCAGCTGATGATAATGATGCCAGAAATTGCATCTCTCGGTGTATACACAAACACACACTAAAATATTTAAAAAGCAAAGAGAGAAAATGAAAAATCTTATGGATATTGTAATGATTTTCTCTTTATTACTTTTTTATTAGAAGCCTTCGTTACACGAATATTATGATCTGAAAGTACTTTATTGCAAAAAAGTGAAAAAGCTAGTTGAAGAATATTAAATATGTAGTTGGTGTGATTTTGAAAATGAACAAGTAACATTTACGGGTTTTTCTTTTAATCAACTATGGAATTTTGTTACATTTTCATTACCTTGTTGTTTGTATGCAGTTGAGATAAATGAAAAAACAAAAATTAAAATGGAAAAAGTAGCAAATTGATAAAAGAATTTTTTTTTCATTAAGGTTGTCAGGTTTTCAAATAAAATATTCAGGTCAAATTTTGTATGAACTTTGAGACACACTTGAAATATTTTATTTTTAGTGTAATGACAAATAAAAAATTTCAACGCAAAACTGTGCTTTTACGACTTGAAATGTGATAATGCTTACTATGAAAATGGACGGAATTCCATAAGGGAGAAGGGGAGGGCTTAGTGCCCTTATTGTTGTTTGAAAAAGACGTATTGGTTTCCAAAACTTGAATTTTAAAACCTTTTTCGACTGTATCGAAACCTATGAATTTTAACTCATTCGACGCCATTGAGTTAATATTGAGTTTTGAATAAAAAGTTCTTCTACGATCTATTCTTTAGGTAAAAGTGAATACTTTTCTCTTCGATGAAAATTTCAGGTTTCATATAAAAATTTTACAGGAGAGCCAAAATAAAATACGTATAAGTGCTACACAAATACATACAGAAATCTTGTACGAGAATCAAAAAAACGCGACTTTCCTTAAAATTTTAGCTCATAATTTTTTAGTTTTTGGTTTAAATTCAAAAACGATTCAACTGTTTGATACAAAATATCTTAAATTAAGATTCTAAAAAATATTGACAAAGAAATTTTTTAATTTGAACGTGAAAAGTGACCTTAAATAGGTGTTGCGTTGACGCAACGGATGACGCGAATGAGTTAAATCGCTCGTAAAAAATTTTTAAGATTTCACATTAAATAATTTCCTTTGAAATTTCCCTTTATATCTTACTTTTGGGTCTTAAACGAAAAAGTTGTCGAGATATATTTATTTTCAAGCAATTGGCATAATTCCGATCAAAAAAATAATGAAAATCAATAAGAAGATAAGCTTGAACGATTCTATGGAAATTTTCAGAGAATTTTCTTTTCTGTCTTAAATATGTGTTAGAACTTATTTAAATCGTATAAAATTTCAACACAGTCCTTCGTAATTTAAAAAAAAGTTGACGAAAGCTTCATTGCTCCCAAAATGAAAAGAAAGGGGTTCACAAAAAAAAAATACAATAACTGTCACCAAAGTTTTTGATGGATAACTCTTTAACCTTCATCCTCGTTATTCATTTATGCTTTCTGTAATGTATTGTAAAGTAAAGAATTGTCATGACAATTATTTTATCACATCAGTCATAATATTTTATGAATCCCAACAATCCGACATTTGTTGGTATTCTTCTTGTTATTTTGATGCCTAAATATTTGTTGTGTTGTGGTAGGGAAAATTTTTTGACAGAACATTTCAGTACAAATTCAGCACCAAGACAATTCTGCACTAACCACACAGCGGAAATGGTTTTCAACATCATTTTCCATTATTGTATTGTTATTAATAAAGCTTCTATTTAATTTTCAAGAAGAGAAATATCTTTCGAAAAATAAACAGTTTTGAATATTAAAATAATAATAATATACTTTTATTTGACATTTATATGGCATTTAAGTGTGTTTCTGTATTACATATAAAATTTTCTTTAGACATATCTTTTTATTTAATGGATGATGTGATGCTTTTCTCTTCGTATTACAATTTTTTTTTTGTTTATATAATTCTCAGGATATTTAAACTCATGTATGTATGTGTGCTTAAGACGTTATAACAATAAAATTAATAATCTTGTATACAGAATGTGAGGCAGGATGTTAAAAATATATGATAAACATAAGACTTTTCTCTAGATTATATGAAATTTAAAACAGTGAGTTTAATCAAAATTATGTCAGTAACTTGAAGAAAAATTTCTCTCAGATATAAATTGAATGGAAATAGCTCTGTTAAGAAAACGTTTCATTTTATCATATAACAGAAAAACTTTTATATTTATCTGTTTATAAATGCCTTGAGGATGATGTGATAATTTAATATATATTTTGTATGATTTGCAAATACAATATGAATAATAAATGTAAGTAAAAAGAAGAGATGATGAGGATAATATGCAAGATATGTGAAATGAAAATGCAAATACACACACACATACATACAAAGATAGATTGTTATAAAAGTAGGCTTAATGTCAGTAATAACAAATACTCGCAAATTTTAAATAAAATTCATTTAATAAATAAGATTTTCTTAATGGAAAACGAAGAAACAGATGATTTATTAACAGTTAACTTCATAATAAATTTAAAAGTTTCCTTCCATTTAAGCTTGAATTTCACAATTTATTAAATAATTTTCAGCTATAAATTTGCTCATATTATTATTATTATTATCTTTATTGTCATTTCAACTATTTAAACAAATAATTAGTTAATTGTATCATATTAAGAGAATTTATCTTAAGTGTGTGAATATTTGTTTTTGTGATTATTTAATCCAAACTTTATCATGTGTCCTCAAATAAAACACAAAATACTAATTGTAAAAGGGACAACAATGTTTCCATACATACAAACACCTAAACACACACACACACACTTATGTTTAATATTTATTCAAGAAAAGGGACAATTTCGGTGTATGTTTATTATAATAATTGTTAAAATAAATAGAAATTTCGCAGAATTAATGAAAGGTCGTGTGATGTGTGTGCTTTTATGATAAAGATATGAAAAATTAAATTTAATTTGGGTAAAGCAAATGTGTTTAAAGTGTGTTTTTTAGTTATGGCTAAACTTTAATGTTAGATAAATTCATTGAAGGTCATGGTACGTAAGACCTTGCTTGATGAGATGAAATCTGATTTAAGCAGCAAACTTAATTTTTTGAATGAAAGAAAATGCAAATTTGACTCCCAACCTTTTCTAATTTTATGCTGACTCGAGTGCAGAAACCTTAATGAAAATCAAGATTTCATTGAAAAAGAGCTTACAGATATTTACTCAGGCACTCAAGCACTTACACAATTAAAAACTTTGCATTAAGAGTTTTTTTAAGATGAATTTCTCATTATTTTTCATCATATTTACAATGAAAAGTAACATTAAGTAAAATGCATGATTTTACAAGCACATTTCCTGTCGATTTATGAAAAATGCGCTCTCGTTTTGTCTGTCCGTGTCACCTATAAGAAAATGTATTGAAAACTCTTTGTGAACGTCTATAAATCCGTGTTTGTCCATGTCCATGTCGAGTATATACTAAAATGCGCTGAAGATTGCAATTCACGATTCACGTTTTTATTATCACAGTTAAAGTAAAATAAAGCTCTGTAAAATAATTTAATCGTCTTATTATTTAACTTTTAAAATTTAAAATAATGCTTTTATTTAAATTAAAAAAATAGCACGAACGAGATAAGAGAAAGATAAGTATAATGAATTATATTTTTTTTTCATCTTCTGTTTATTTGACGTCCATCACAAAAAAGTGCACACACATATCTATGAATGCATTTTACCTCCCTGTTGATGTCAAGATTGAATCTGGAAAATAAATACTTCACAATGTTTCTTTTTATTCGTGATTTTAGCGTATGATCAAATTTCTTTATTTTTATTTAATTTTTTTCATTCCTATTTCTTTTTTTTTCTATATTTATTATGCACTTTAAAATTTCGTCGTCTTCAATTTCAGTCTACAACTCCTTATTATCTTCAACAAACATGAATTATTCATATCAGCTTTTATTTCTATTTTTTTCCTTCTCCAACCATCCTGTGGCTGCAATGCATCTTATTTTTTTTTAATGCAATACAATATGAGACGATTTGTTTAAAAGATGAAGAAATGTAAATAAGATTTTTTTCTCTTCTCCTTTCTAAATCTCTTATAGGAAGGGATGAAGTTGTATAAGATTGCTTTCATATAAATGTATAATTTATGCTATGCAAATGCTTTTAAAATATTGAAATTGGATAGTTTATGTAGTAGATAAAAGAATGAATACAAAGTATATTTATTTTCTGATTATATACATTTAAATGAATAAAAATAGCACTTGAAGAAGAACCAACAAGTGAGGAAAAAAAATCAAGGTTTACTATTCGAATGACTGTAAGTACAATGAATTTGAACAAATGTGGCCTTTTTTGTGTCGTATTGCAAGACAGATGGTCATCATTCTATTTCTTTTTCTTTTAAAATTAAAATTAAGATCTCAGATTTTATTAAATGAATCGCTGGAATCGTTTTTTATTGATCCAATCCAAACCTTGTTCGGTTTTTTTCTTTAAATAATTGCAGATTCCGATACGATTTCATTTTAACTTATTTTTATCATCATTAAACTGTACAAAACATCATTATTTCTTGCGAAACTCACAACAATAATAAGAATCAGCACAATAAAAATGTGAAAAATACGATATTTTTCTATTATTCACTATTTTTTTCATTTTTTTGTTCTCTTAGATATTTTTCTTTGTTAAGTCAAAGCATGAAAGTAGCGAAAATCCTTATTAAATCTTACTTTCCATTGTTCTTTAGACGTAATTTTTCTTGATTGCATTCCGAGTAATGCATTGTTTATTTCTTTCTTTTACAACTCAATTGATACAGATTGTTTTATTGACATCATCGTCAACTCAGAATTTTTATATCAAGTGTTTCATAATAATATTTTTTATTATTACTTTTTTATTTGTGTTGGCCTGGATATTAAAAAAGTTGAAATTAATATTGAATTTTATCATTATATTACTAGAGGACTATATTACTCATAAGATTTCTAATTAATTTCAAAAAAATTATGTTCGTTACATTTCATATCATTAAATTTGCCTCAAAATATGTCATAGATAATGGAATGTGTTTGATTATTAATTATATTAAACGAAAATTTGTCAATTGCAATTAAATTAATTAATTTTGAGAGAATTCTATTTTAAATTCACATTGCCTCAGGTCGAATGAGTTGAAATTCACAGACAAATTTTGCCAGTGGATTTGTTCAATGTCAAGAAATATTGAAATGACATAAATTTTCTGTTTCAAATGTATTACAATGTGAATTTAAGATGAAAAAAAAATTATCTTGTTATTTAGCATGCAAAGCACACACACATGATAAAATGAATTTCTTACATGAGCTCTTACATGACAGGTAACCCTTTTATTATTACTTGACTGTTACTAACAGCACACTTTATGACATCGCTATTCATTCTTGTTTGATCTTTTATCAATGAATCGCTTATATTTTTCACTTCAACTTAAGAAAATAATTCAAATACTTCTCACGAACAGAACAGCATTGTAAGTTACCTGTATAAAAGTAAAAATGAGAAATTCTAACCACTGGGCGGATTAGAAAAGTGCATTTCGATGGGACTCGATTCATTGAATAAAATTAAGTTTAAAAAAAAATATATATGAATAAATGTAAATATAGTGACAAAAACGTTTTGAACTTTTATTAAAATAACTGCCAATTTGAAAATTTTTGAAAAACATCTGCCATTTTGAATGTTTTTGGAATAATCGAACATTTTGGGCTTTTGACCGTTTTCAGGCTCTGGAGCCTAATCCCTGAGCCCAATCTCTGAGCCCAATCCCTGGGCCTAATCTCAGAGCTAATGAGTTTAAAATCATTCTTATGACTTCCTCTATCTAACAAAAAAACTTTACCTCACACCGATGGACCATTCCGGAGTTATGGATGGAACAGACTTACGGCGGACAGACCGTCTGTAATAGAGCATTTTTTCTTTCGAAATGTACTAAAAATATAAATGGTACGTTAAACTAAACAATGTAAGACATGAAATGATTATGAGAAAAGTCGTAAATAAAAAAGGAAAATTCATATAAAATGATGGTTGCATATTATAAGCGTCGTTGTCACAAGCCATATACTCGTCGTTTTTTGTCATCATTTTCTTTTTAGAATACAAAAAGATGATTTATTGAATTCCAATTGCATTTCCATATACACATAGTAAATGGCACGAAAAACTGTCTTCGTTGATATAATAAGTTTTATGCGAAAATGTGTTTTGAATGGAAAATTAGATGAATTTATAGATATTCTTTTATTTAAGGCTTTTTTCTTTTCCAATAAGATAATAATAAGAATGATATTTTTTTTGTGATGCAGGTTCATTTTAGTATAGATCTTTGTTAAAATATCTTTTGTGATGTCCTTTGGCTTGATATGAGTGTGTTAAATACCGTCATTTCTTTATGTTTTTCACAATAATTTTCACTTACAATGACAATAGATTGAGAATAATGGGAACACCGAAAATACTATTCCCGTCGCAGCTTTCCGTCGCTGGCGACGGGAATTTTTTGTGCGACGGGAATTTGCGACGGGAAATGCGACGGGAATTTGCAGAAGAAAAATATAAATTGAAAACAAATTTTTCCGTTTATGAGTAAAAAAATCATGTTTTCGTATGTTTTAGGTAAAAGTGACCTGAAGCAAAGTTGTAGAGAATATTTCGGGCTACAATTTTGCTCAAATGACCAAGTCGATATTTCAAGTATTAAAAGGACAAAAATGGCAAAATAGATAATTTTGAGCTCATTTTTCTGTTTCCGAGTAAAAAAATCATGTTTTCGTATGTTTTAGGTAAAAGTGACCTGAAGCAAAGTTGTAGAGAATATTTCGGGCTACAATTTAGCTTAAATGACCGAGTCGATATTTCAAGTATTAAAAGGACAAAAATGGCAAAATAGATAATTTTGAGCTCATTTTTCCGTTTCCGAGTAAAAAATCATGTTTTCGTATGTTTTAGGTAAAAGTGGCTTGAAGCAAAGTTGTAGAGAATATTTCGGGCTACAATTTTGCTTAAATGACCAAGTCAATATTTCAAGTATTATGAGGCCAAAAATGGCAAAATACACAATTTCTAGGTTATTTTAAGGTTTTTGAGCTAAAAAGCATACTTTATTTTATTTTTGGCAAAAATCATATGAGACCAAACAGTAGGGAATATTATAATGGAGCTGACATGTTCAAAACAAGTTTTGAATTGTCTGAAATTTTGTCATATTCAAACTTTTACCTAAGAAGTATGGTTTTTTAACAAATATGTGCTCAAAATTGTGTATTTTACAATTTTAAACCTCTTAATATATGAAATATTGATTTGGTCATTAGAGCAAAATTGTAGTCTGAAATATTCTCTACAACTTTGCTTCAGGTCACTTTTACCTAAAACATACGAAAACATGATTTTTTTACTCATAAACGGAAAAAATTTTTTCAAATTTATATTTTTTCTTCTGCAAATTCCCGTCGCACAAAATATTCCTGTCGTAAATTCCCGTCGCCAGCGACGGGAAGCCGCGACGGGAAATATATTTAGAGTGAATATGTAGTTTGAGATATTAAAAGGAATTTAATTAAACTTTGAAAGAATTTTTGATATAAGTTCCTTTATTTCTTCCTCTAAACTTTTTTTTGTTAGAAATGGATGCTCATTTTATTGATGTATGATTTAGATGAAAGATTAATTTTATATTGTTTACATAGTCTTAAACTGTTACAAAGACTCTCTCGCTCTCTCTCCTTGTCTCTCCTCTTTTCCTCTACTGTGCTGTGCCTGTCTTTTCTTCTACTGTGCTGTGTCTCTCTTTTCTTCTCACTTTCTTTTTTTCTCCCTCTCTATCTCTTTATACTTAACTGTATCTCTCTTCTTCTCGTTTCTCTTTTCCTCTCATTATTTGTGTCTCTATCTAAGCGTCTCTCTCTCTTCATTTTATCATCAAAATTCAATGAAATGAAAAATTATTGGATGAATAACTTTTTAATTTTTCATTCCAATTCTCAATTCAAATTCCCATAATAAAAAATAAATCGAAGTTCATATCACTTGACTCTCTCATTTCAATACATTCATTAAATTTTTTTTCTATTTTATTTTTATTCCATTCTTCAACAAGTCTTTTTCTCATTAAACATTCACTCATTGTTCTTTTAATCATGATCATTTTCATTAAAAACTCATTTAAATGGTTGCAACATGGAAAAATCGTTGAATTTCTAATTCCCCACACTGGGACCACATTTATGGTTGGCTGTTAATGATAATGCCACATCATAGCATCTCTTTGAAAAGAAAATATATTTTATAAGTAAATGGAGAATAATGTGAAGCAATCAAATGCAGCTCAGTGTTGAGATATTTTCATCAAAAATTATTTAAATACCTTTTTAATGCTCATAATGATACTCATTTCTATGTTAAAATTAATAATTTAAGTTGAAATGAGATATTAAATAAATGGTGATTGTTTTTCTGCTTATAACTCGGTGCAAAAACGGCAAAGGCAGCCATAAAAATTTTATCATTATGATTATTTTTATTATTAAAATTATTTAGAATGAAAAATTTTTATTGCTCACACACACACTCACATGTGAAAATATAATAATTAATATTAAATTTATAATCATCATCATCATCGTCATCACAAAAGCAGTTTTCCTATTCATTTTATATCATCACCCTTAAGGCTTCTCATGATTTAATTATATGTACGGGGTATGTTTGTCTCTGTTTATGATCTGATAAAAAAAAATCACTGTATGTAACCCCTTTTTATGTACATGTTTAAATGGTTTCATGAGCTATATCATCATTATCTTCTCATAAAAATAATGTTTAAACATAATTTTATTGTATTTTTCATCCGACATCAAACTACGTTGCTCATTTTCTAGGTTTCATTTTAATGATTCGTTTTTTAATAAAATTTTAATGAAATATGTGTTAATTTTAACAATATTTTTCCGCATAAAAATGTCTGGCACTTAATAGGTATGAAAATTTAAATGCCACTTCGTTGGAAACGGTTGTTGATGACTAACATTTCAGTGTAATCAATTATTTTTTTTATATTTCTAGGATATGAAATTGAAAAGTGATACCTTGTTTCAGTTATTTTCACAATTCAACATTAATTGATCATGTTCCTCCTCTTATTTTAACTTCACAGTATGCTAATCATCAAAAGTTTCACTTGATTAGCTGACACGTAGCAACATCCACCATTACATTTTCAAATTAAATGGTACTAGTGGCTCAACCATCCAACTTTCATCCATTCAATATCAGTTTATGCTCTTACTTCTTCTGACATTTCAATATATACAATAACAACGAACTTCAATCTCATGCTCTTATGTATTTGAAAAAGTTTAAATTAAAATTTTCGTTCAATCATGGCAACAGGATGAAAATAGTTATAATACGTTTTTGTTTTATACATTTTTTTGTTGTTGTTGTTGCAACAAACCATTGAATTGTGTATCGCGTCTATCTTTCTATTATTACACAACAAAATAGTAAAAGTTTTGTCATGAAATTGTCTTGAAAGTTACATTACAACAATAACAACAGGATTCACATATCAAACTGAAAAACACCAAAATGTACTAAAACAAGAAATGAATTACTCTGAAGTATTAAAGTAAGAAAAGAAGAAAATGGAATGTTGTTGTAGTAAAGTTTTATATCTTTATTTTATACTTGTGTTTGTTTAACTCAAAACTTGAACTGTTAACTTTTAGTCAGTGGAAATATAAAAAGTCATATTCTCATAACATAAGTTCTAATCCAGTTCTATTTATTTTTTCTTTATTATCACAATTATCTGTTAATTTTGAACTTGTTTTACGATCTGGCATGTCATCTCATAAATGCATGGGAAAAAATTACATTTTATGCGATGTCATAAAAAATTTGACTTAGTAAAAATACATAAACCTGCAAGTTATTAAATCTTTCATATGAAATTACAATTTATTTTTTTTTTTACTTCATTACAACTACGTGTTAACAACTTGTCCAATGTTAGGCATCCAATTTTTTTTAAATGTTTCATTAAAGCATATACGGATTTTTTATGGCAATCTTTGGAAAATCAAAAATGAGGGAAATCTTGAAACGAAAAAGCCCTTAAACCACAAAATTCCGAGTTCCATAGATTGAAAATAGCTCTGTTCTGTGGCTTTGCTTACTCCTAAATCTTATCAATTTGAGATCCTTTAACAAAATCTTCAATTTTTTTGCTAAATGCTCTTCATAACACAACACAAATATACATTTTCTTAAAAATAAAGTTTTTTTGTCAAGTTGCATTGAAATACATTACTACAATTCATGTAAATTAAAATTAGAATAAAATATAAAACTTATGTCAATATCATTTAGTTTATGAAAAAACTTTTTTGATTACATTAAAATGTTTGTACATCTTGTTTCTTTCATTGTAAGCAAAAAATTTTCTGTTTTTTTTTTGCATTACATGTTAAAATTCCCATAAATGACGTGCAGTCAGTACTAACTTCCATTTAATATTAAAAGACTCATAAACGACAGTCAAAATTATGTGACGAATAAATTTGAGATGAACATTTCTTCAATTGAACGCCTCAAGAATTGCTCTTTTTTAAGTTGGTACTAATTTCATATTTTAATAACACGCAGTATAAAAAATAAAAGTCCATTTCGAGCTTTACAATAAAATTATTATTATTATTAATGATATAACTATTTTATGACACTAAAAAATTGCTGTTTGACACACGTACCTTGTACATATTTACCGTAACATAGAACAAAAGGGAGATACATATGATAAATGATTTTGTCTCAGACCATGAAGCTAGGAACGAAACACATTTTTTTTTTTTGCTTTGCTTGAACTGATGAATGCAAGACAAAAACGGCACCCATTTATTTTATACATGTTAAAGTTGAAACAAGAGGTTAATTGAGTAAGCGAGCTTATGATTTATGAAATGTTCGTCAACCATTACAAGATATGACCATTAGTTGATAAGTAAGTGAATGAAAAAAAGAAAATACATCGTTAAGGACTCTACGGAAATGGAATTTCATATAATTTGATCAAGAAATAAATCTAATAAATTAAATTATGGTATGAAGTTATTTTTGCAATTTATGTTGAATTCAGCAGGAAAAACAATTAGGGTTGGTCTTGTTGTAATTTGCTTATTTTTTTCATTATTGGATTGAAATGAGAACAAAAATTAAGAATGATTTAGAAAAAAAATCAAACATAATTATGAAACTCGACCAAACAAAGCAGGTTTCTCAAAAAAAAATGAATGTGATACATAATTAGAAAAAAACACTTTTTTGCAACATTATTTTTTTGTTGCTTATTGGACGTTGTGTTATGACTATTTTTTTCCTACTTATTATTAATCTTGTTCAGAATCGACAAAATTACTTGTATCATGAAAAAAAACTTAAGTTAATAAGAAAATGATGAAAGGTGTTTTTTTTCTCAACAAATCTCAGATAATGAGTACGTTGATTAAATTCATATCATATACAAAAGTTTCTTTACTTTTTGTTTTCTTTTTTGTGTGTTATTGGAAAATAGCAAATCATCTTCAACGTGAAGTAAAGTATCAATAATAAAAACATCAATAGAAAAAACAACTGTTATACTTTTCAGAGAGATTTTTCGCACACAGTTAGTAGAAAACGCTCGTCGAAGCGAAGCGAGGTGAGGTTATCTTTTTTTTTAATAATAAGTTCATTCAATTTTCATTATAATATAGTGTTAACCCATTGCCAGTGTAACCCCGATTCAGCCTCTGGCTGATTTTGGACACTTTAATGGTATGCTTAGTTTAAAATAAAAATATGTTAGACTAATAAAAGATTATGGAAGCTAGGATATGTAAGTTTAGAGCACCGACAAAGCTCAAACAGGATTCAATATGTTCAATTCAGGTTTTGTGAGTTTGAAGCACCCACGAAGCTCAAACAGGATTCAGATATGTTCAATACAGGTTTTTGAGTTTTGAGCAATCACTAAGCTCAGGCAGTTCAATTGAGATTTTTCAGTATTAGTTAGAAGTTATTCAGAAGTTATTCAGTAGTTATCAAGTAGTACATTCATGAGTTATTTAAGACGCTTTGAAGAACAGTACAGACACTTTTTGGACAGACTAGATAGATATGAAAAAGGCTCCATCATGTGAGTCCTATTGTGTACAGACGATTTCGTGAGCATTATTTATAACTCGTTAGTTATGAGATTAGACTCATGGTTTGGGTTCCATAGCCTGAAAATGGTCAAAATCATTAAAATAAATTTTAGCATATTGATAAGTCAGTGATCGAGTCCCATCCAAAAGCACTTTTTAAAACGCGCAGTGTTTAGTGGATATGATTTTTCTTTTGTAGGTCCAAATCTGGTTCTCTTTTGGTTCTCTCATTACAATTTAATTCTTTTATTTGCACTTACAAGTTTAATAAAAGTAAAATGACTTATTTCAGTGCAACTGAAAAGTAATAATAGTAAGGAAACGTGATAAAACATAGTTTTCCATCTCTTATTAGTATGCTATAATCATAATTGTGCACGTCTTTTAAAGTGTTTATAGTAATAATAAAACAATTTTATATGAAACAGAATTGTAAACATAGAAAAAAAAAGGAAAAACAAACTGAGACATCTTCTACTTTTTAAACAGTTTTTCTTCTGTTTGTACGACAAAATGATAAACAACCAACTATTAACGTTTTTGTACACTTACACACTACTCATAAAAATATAACTATAAAAAAAAAAACAAAGTAATTAAAGTTGTTGTTATTCTTTTCTTAATTTTTCAAACGTTATTTTTTGCTCAATGAATTTTATAGATACACACACTAATGAATGCTATAATTACTTGATCTCTAGTTTAACTTCTTTTAAATACAAATAACACACTTTTTTTATAGTGATATAATCACTTGGTATGCTAAACGATAACAAAAACAACAACAAAACACACAAAAAAAGTTGTCGTCACGGCCAAACAATATAATTTGACAAAGTTTGAGGAAAACGACGACGAGGACGATGATGATGTTGATTGTAATCAAGCATGAAAAGTTTTTCCGGGACACGATTTTATGTAAAGTTAATCCGATGCCTACGATTTCTATTGTTCAGCAGTGTTAGACAAGAAAATGAGTTTGAAAAGTGGATTATATGATTACAAAAGCCTTTAGTTAAATGTTTTTACGACAAGTTTTTATCTATACACAGCATGATTACAATAAAAAACAACGCGTAGATTCCACTTTTTTGATTAGTCATAGGAAATAATAATAATAATTGTAATAATTGGAAGATTATGTCTTTTTGTATTTATTTGAGGAATATAAATTACTTTGTGCTAGTCCATTATATTGTGGATTTTGGAAGGAATTTATTTGTTTTTTTTTATACACATTTTACGTGAACTATGTAATTTTCTTGTCAACAGGGAATTAAAGGCGATGTTTCACTTCTAAACGTAAATTAATCGTCTAAATTAGGAAATAGAAGTTTTTTATTTACTTTTCTATGAATAATTTTAATAAAATGAGTTTAAAGTTCATTAAAATTTAATTGCAATTTAATTTAATAAAACAATCATGAAGTTTGAGATTAAATTTGGCTTCAAATTGAACTATTTTCAATTTCTTCATCAAAGTTATTTTTAAAACTGAACCTTGAACTTTTCTTTCTTTCTTTCATTGCAGTTAAAATACTTTTTAAAACAATAGGAGCTAAAAATTTATGTAAAGTACATTATTTTCAAATGTTTTTCGCGAAAAAGAAAAACCATTAAGAAAACTTCAAATACACGCTTTTTCATTCTTTGTTTTAGCCTCAACACAGCAAAAAAAAATTATACAACGAAAAGCATTTCTTTGCATAGTTTTTTTCATTCCTACTTGAAGAATCTAGGTAGCTAATTCTTTATCGCTGTACGTTAAATGGAAAAAGAAAAAAAAACATCAAACATATGGAATACAGAAAACAATGAAAATGTTATGTTCGTAAAATTTACAATTATTAAACCATCAAGGAAATTGTTTTTAGCTTTTCTTTTTATTTATTTTATTATTATTTTTCTCAAGAATGCACGTTATAAATTTAAAATGAAAAAATCATCAACGAAGCATCCAAGTAAAAATCTGCTATCACTGAAACTGCATTATGATTAACCATGAAAAACAAATAAACTTATACAAAATTCAATTCAATTTAACTTTTTTTTTAATTTTAAAGCACAAACCGGTCTTATTTTTATTCAATTTCCGTTAAAATAATATGAAATAAGCCACATTTTTTAAGTAAAAAGAAATTTAAAAAAAAAAACATATCAAGCAAAACGTTATACGATTATTATTATCATTTTTCTTCCCCCGGATGCAACAAACATTTTCTTAAGCATCCTCTTGGCTTGTTAAGTGTTTGCTTTTAAATGAAACTGATGGCAACGACTCATCACATATATTCATATGTGTTTGTGTGCACATGTTTGAATAATGCTCAAGTGTAACATCTAACAACAAAAAATAAGTAGAAAATGTTAAAGTGCATAACAAATAATACACGTGCTCTCATTTTAAGACAAGCAACAACAAAAAAGGTTAATGCAAGGATAATAATAATTTAAGAAAACAGTGTAGTTGCAACAACACATTTATATATATTTTTTTTTGAATCAAGGTTTTTTTTTTATATTGCAATTGTGATGCACTCGAGAAACAATTGAAAAATAAAAGATACATAATGAAAATTTTAATTCTTGTTTTTCTTCTCTAATGAATTGTAGGAAAAAATTTAATGAGACTGTAAAGTGTTTGTTCAGTTAACGACTTTAGTAACGATGGAATTCAAGAAAGACAGCAGTTGTGTCAATAACAAGTAAATGAGATGATCATTGTGAGTTAAAACGAACAGAAGCTCTACAAAAATATATTTCATTGGAGAATATTTCCATTATTTTTCCTTTATGAAATTCAAAAATTTCCATTTCAAATTCAAATAAACCGCCCACACTAAAAATTATTCATTCTCCAAGTAAATAATAAATAAAAAATATATCATTCCCAGATTTTACATGATTTCCTTTTATTACCAATCGCATCATTAAATTCTTTTGTGTCAATAAAAATTCTACACATGCCACATATCATGTGAGGGAAAAATTGTATATTTGTCCATTTGTGTCCAGAACAAATAATCCATAATATTAAATTCAATGGACTTCCTGTTCAATTCAAATAAAATATTGTTGAATAATGAAGATAAGTTTTGTGTGTAAGTTCAAACCATATTGTCGTTGGATCTTATTATTATTTTCCATGGTCCCCAATTTTAACACATAATAGCATATTTTCATCACACAAAGAGGATAAATAAGTGCTAATAGTTATAAATTTTATTGATACACATACAGACAAAATTTAATGACAAATGCACTTATTTGATTTCTCGATACAAAATATCCCTATTTGTATAAATTGAAACTAATAACATTTTCACTATGTCACTTATTTTTGTACCACATTCAATGAAATGAACATTCGACACGTTATTTAAAGATAAATTGGTTGCAAGGAAACAAGGGACAATTTTCATCATCATTTCATGTCTGTTTATCAACACATAAATCACAAATACACACATTATTTAACATCAACACATTATTATTATACACACACACACACACACCCACAACAAATATTCCCTCAAAATTATTCAACATTCAATAAATATATTTTGTACTGTGTTTGTATTTGGTTCAGTTCATATCTGATTCATTTTAAATATTGTATTGCATAATTTGTAATAAAATATTGATATTGACTGACTCTAGATGGATGTAATTAATTGTGTGTATGATATTTATGTCACGTTTTCTCGAAAACTTTGGTAAATTTACATTAATGATGATATTATAATTATTATTATTATTAAAATATTCGCCCATCCATTTCAAATAATTGTAATTATTGTTGTTATGGATCAGAAAATGTTTACCATCACATTTATGGATTGAAATGTATTTGAAGTGGCAGTATGTATTTACATGTATTGTTGTTTTGTGTGGTTAAATAATGTGATATTACCTGTCATTTACATTACTCTAATGGATATTTAATACATTTTTAAATCATTATTCAATTTTAATTTACTTATATGGTATTATCAAGGTATGAAATTTTGAGGAGAAGTAATTTGGTTTAAATCGGATTTAAATTTTATCATTATTACTCTGAGTGAAAAGGAAATGCTCTGTTGAAATCTTCGATTTCTTTGAATTGCAATGAATTCTCTATTAACCCTTTCGGTCCTTTGTCCAATAAAACAAACTTTGAAGAATTTTTTAAAAATATTTCCTTGTTTTTAAAAAAAAAATTCCGATGCCAATATTTCACTTAACATCTTGTCTCCTCAAAAAAAATTGGCTCCCGAAATAACGGTGCCTATCAGAATGTAAATAAGCAATCTTATCAGTCATGTCTGTCATTTCCGTAAAAACTGAAGTAACGTAAATTTATGGGTCAAAAAAAATATCAAAAACTAATAATATTTAAGTGTGGATTTTTTTGGACATTCATTTAACCTTAGATTTTAAGAGTCAATCAACAATTAAATGAAAATCATTCAGGAAAGAAAAATAAAAATGAAAATATGTTTGTCCAATATATCGGGCATCAGGACTCAAAGGTTGTGATTGTTTGTCCAATATATTGGACATCGGGTCTCAAAGGTTGCAACTGTCGAGTCATATTCCGAAGTAAAAAAATGTTTTTCGATAAAAAGATGTAAATTAATATCCTTATATTAAAATAGAATAAATTTTATAAGCTTTTTCATTGAATTTATAAACCAAAATCCGTTGAATACTGAATTTCAATATTTTGAACAACAACCTTTGAGTCCTAATGTCCAATATATTGGACAAACAATTGCAACCTTTGAGACCTGATGTACAATATATTGGACATTCTGTTTAAGAATGAAGGATCACTACAAAAAATCTGTTAAAAATAATTTAA
>LN483503.1:209950-244794 GCA_900002565.1 Culicoides sonorensis | reverse complement strand
CAGCTAGTCAAAGTTTATAAAATATGATGCAAAAGTGTACAGTTCAAGATATAACTGAAAAAATTGGTCGGTGAATTTATTTTCCACAACAAAGACACATTTCAATGCCATATGCTTCCTTTTTAATTTTGGAAACCTGTCAGTTCTTTAAAGATGCTCTCAAGATCACGAAATAGAAACTGTCCTGTACATGCCTTTTAAGATGTCATGGTCATTGTATGTCAAAGAACTTTATCTTTTTTCTAATGAAGCACTTTCCATAAATTGATATAAAATAATATTATTGTAATATTAAAGATACATCATAAAAATTTATGCAAAAACTTTTAAGCAGTTATCATTTGCTTTCGTATACTAAAGTCAATAAAAATCAAAACTCAAATTTATTCACCAAAGACTCTTTTATATCATAAAGAAAAAAAATTCTTTCGCAGTTTGTCATTCTTAATGGCACCAATTTTTACATGAAACCACTCACTTTCTCTAGCAATTTTCATTGTGTTTTTCATCCTTGCTTTCCACCAACAATATAATAAGTTTTTTTTATTATATCATAACGAGTTGAATACTACTTATGCTAATACATTGACTTTTATAATAATAATAATAATAATATTTTAACTGCTATTTTATTTGTCCCAAAAGTACAATCAATGAATAAACATTATAATATTATTTTATGTATGTGTGTGTGTGTTTGTTTTTTAGATGATAATAAATTAAGAAACCCAATTTTATCCCTTCTCTGTGTTCGTCATGCTTCGAAGAGTTTCATAGAATTTTTACACTGTTAACAATGTCTTATTTTCATAATTTTCTAGAAAAAATATAATTTTAAGAGTAAACAGCACCATTTTATTTCATATTAAAGGTTCAAATCCTTTAAAATATATTAAAATTCAACTAAAGGAAATGTAAACTTTAATTACAAGAGAAAAACAAGATTGTAACTTAAAAGCATGTAACTAAAAAGTAGAGGAAGAAAAACAATTTATTGTCTATTAAACAAATTAATTTAAGTTTTCAGACTTGTATAACCAATTAATTTTCAATCAAGATTTATCATTACCTTATGCTTAAAACTGTTTTACTTGTAACATTACAACAAATTTTAACCTCACTGTGATGAACGGTATTGACAAGTAATATTGAAATTAAAAAAATCAACTTTACTCATAACCTATGATTTTAATTTGAAATCATACAAAGAAAATTTAAACATGCATTAAATTGATGCCAGGTAACCAAATCATGGACACAAGTCTATAAAATTCAATATAAAAACGTTCAAGCAACGATGCTGCATCAAAGCTATAAAGTTAATATTGATTTAAATTAACTTTAAAAGAGAATTTATTGATATTCATTGAAAAACAAAGTTCTTTGAACTAACTTCCTTTATAATATTTTACATTAAATCCCGGTCATGAATTTTAATTCCCTTTTTCTCGTGCTAACATAGAAGAAAATACATAAAACTCTTGCAGAATATAAATCAGTGCAAAGGAAGTGCATTGCACTCAATATATTTATATCTTTAAAAGTTTTGAAATTAAATTGTGATGAACGTTCTGTAATATAACAGACTTACTCATCCTGTTTATGATTTTCTTGGAATAAAAAGAAAAATTCTGAGTAAACAGAAACTTAATAAACAAAAACATGTTTAATATATCTCTTGAAAAGAGAAGATCTTTTTCATTTTGAATGAAATATATTGGTTTTCATTTTGAATGAGTTCTTAATAACATCGTCTTATGATCCCTTTTATATTTATATATATTTTAATGAAATAACAAACTGATGATAGACCAGTCGTTGTTTTGAATAATAAAAACTAATAATAATTATCTTATATTTTCAGAAAATATCTTTAAATATAGTGAAATACCTTGAAGCGTGCACCAAACATGCAATGCATACGAAATTTTAACACAGATATAACAGAAACTGTAATGAATTTACATCAGGGTGTTGTATTACACGATGTTTAACATTGAAATTATAATCTCTGCATTTATCTTGTTTGCTTGTCATCGGTTTGTTATCGTTTTCAATGGAATAGAGGACTGTTGATGTAATTTTAATTTATTTTTGTATTCATATGAAATTGAACATTGATTTTTGGTAAAAATAAATCTGATGTCATACAAAATACGATTGAGAGCATTTAAAATGAATTTTCGATAAAGATTATGTTGATAGGGGAGAGTGGGGTACATTCGTGCATAAAAAAGAGAGCTCATAAAGCACCCGGAAGGACAAGTCATTTAGAAAAAAAATTAACACCAAAAGATAGGTAATTATGTCTATTTTTATAGTTCATACATGAATTTTTAAAAATTTATTTAGTTATAATTGGAGAATTAAAACTTCTGAAAAAAGTCAAAAACGTGAATGTACCCCATAGGTGGGGTAGATTCCTTGGCTGTTTTCTTCTCCTCCTTCACTTGATGCGAAATCATCAACTGATTTTTCTCAGGTGTTGCCGTATAATTTCGGGATTTTTCATTCTTTGTAGAAGCGCGCTTCTTAATACTCGGCTTAGTGACAGGGAAAGGTCTTATTGACTCTGATGATAGGAGCTGATCGTACACTTTTCATTTTCTTATTATGCACTTACAATTACATTCAAATACAAAAGGAACATGTAACTGCAAATGATCTCTTGAAAAGCAGGTTTCACAAAACACATCGTTTCTCCCTCAAATAAAACAAGCAGTATTCACATCATTCACATCTCATACATGCTAGTTTCAATTAAAACTTTGTCTACTAAATTTTATTATTTGACTCATTTCAGTTTTACAATGTCGTAAATGTGTCTCATTGTAACGCAAAACAGTCTGAGCAAAAAAAAAAAACAAAGTTTTGAATGTAATTTCAGCTTACAATAGCTTGGACATTTGACGTATAGTTTAAGTAAATTCAGAATAATTGTGAATTATTAAATGTATACAGAGACAGCTAAAAGTTTTTCTTAACATTAATTACATTTTGACTTTGGTAATAATAAATTGAAAAAAAAATATAAATTTTTTACTGGAAAATTCCTGAATATTATCTCAAATCTCACAGTAAACAAAAAAATTTAAATCGAATAACGATTGACGTAAAAAGTTACAATTAAAATATATTTATGTCGACCTACAGATTTTATCATAACTTAATGACTTCAATTATTATCAATCATTGTAACAAATTTTTATGAAAATTAAATTAGTTATCAGAATGAAAGTGTTAAAACTGGTCATATTTTTACTTTCCACTGTAATATTAATGGAAATTAAATTAATTTCATCAGAGGTGATTCAATTTTTTCTCTTTTAATTTAAACCATATAATATTTTTTTTCATTTTTCTTTTCATTTCATCAGAGAGCCAATTTTTATAACATTAAAATGACAAAAATCGAATGTAAAGATATAGATGAGAATTATTTCGGAAATTTTACTTGTTACATTAAAGCTGCATATTAAAATATTTCAAAGGCCATTGTAATGTTTTAATATGATTTTAAATTTATAATAAAATTTACTTTAAATTTCAGTATACATTCAAAATCTTGCATAAAAATTCCGCTGGAAAGTATCTGCCTTATCTCGTTGATATGAAAGTGGACGTTTGTGATTTTCAAAATCAGATGAAAACTCAAAATAAAATAATGAGACGTGCAGTTGACTTTTTCGGGAAATTCGATACAAGTGTTGGACTTGGATGTCCATTGAATGTAAAAATTAAAAAATTAAAGATAAGAAGAAAACAATTTCATACTCTTTTTCACAGGGATACTGCAATTTAACTGATATGGAGCTAGATGGTGAAGCAACGGCATTATTTCCACCAATAATTCCAGGTTTGTATCACATTTCCCTTTAATCCACAAACAAAATTAATCACAAACATATTTCATATTTTATAGCTGGAAACTTTTTGTTTCACGAAACTTACATTGATCCAATTAAAAATAAAAAGTTCATGGATGTAAAAATATTCTTTACAATCAGCGTCAATTCAAGACGCACTGCAATGGATTTATCAATGTTGAATATGGGATGAAATTTTATTGATTCTTTTTTCATATTCAATTTGAAATAAAGTGACCTTAGAAAATTAAATGTCAATTTGTATTATTCTTAGCTTCTTAACCATATAGAAAAAAATATATAAAATGGATTCAAATAACGAAATAATGTCAGAAAACGATGTAATTCAAGAAATAGAACCAAATGTACCAAACTTGTCAACAGATTTCATTCAAGCAAAGAAGATTTTAAAGCAATGTAGTGCTGGATCAGGAGATTGTCTGTAAGTATTTTCAGTAAAAATTGCAAAACCAATGTATAATTTTAATTTTCAGTTTCGACCATTTGACTGAAGTGATTCAAAATGTGCTACGAGACCGTCCTGTTAATTTAATGGACTATTTTGAGGAATATAGCAGAAAAATTCGTGAAATGAAGTTTCGGGACGGAGAAAGTTCATTGAAAGACGCTCAAATACTGGAAGATGACGTAGAGAAAGCTAGAATAGTCATCAATGAATTTCAGAAACTCAATCATTTGGATAAAATAGACAGCGAACGTTCAAATGACTTTCCATCTTTATTTTTGATCAAACCAATTCTGAATCTGATTGGTATTGTAATTAACGATTCTGATGCATTCAAGTTGACTCTATCACAAGTACAGTTTCTGCGCGATACAAATGTCAAATCGTGTCGCTTCTGGGGAAAGTTTTTTGGGATGAAAGGCAATTACTGGATTTTTGAAATACAACTCACGGATGATGAGATCAAAGCACGTAATGGTCACATAAAAGACAGTAACATTTCAATTCAAGATGATCTTGGTGGTGAACATTCAAAGTCAGAATTAGAAACTTTAGGTCATGGTCTTAATCAGTTTTTATATTATGCGAGTTCCAAACCATTTGGAGATACATGGCATGAATTACCGTTAGCAACACCAAATCATATATTAATTTCAAGACAAATAAAAAAAGTGCTTACCGGAGATTTGAATCATAAAATAATTTCATATCCCAAATTTGATGGAACTGAAGGAAATTTATTAAGATCTTTAATTGCACGAATCACATCAAATACATTTGTAGCTCCATTTAATTACTGGATAACATGCAATAAGCAAATTAATATTCATTATGAGGAGGAAGAGGTGGGATGAAAATATTATTTTTACATTTCAATTAAATTTTTCGTTCAAATTTCATCCTTTTTTTATTAGGTAACAACACCACCAAACCAACGTAACAACGATTACAAATCACATTCATATCAAGATTTACTTGATTTAAATCAATGGACTCATATTCGACCATTTATTGAAAGTAATGGAACAGTAAAAGACGAAATTGAAAATATTCCTTGTACAAAAAACGTGTTAACCGATAACACTCCTGCATGGACAATGAAAAGCATTCACAATTCTAATCCTGTTAATTCAGTCACACTTCTGCGATCAAACGTGTGGCCTGGAGCATTAGCATTTGCCTGTGATAATGTAACTGACATGATTTATGTTGGTTGGGGACAAAAATACTGTTCACGTAATTACTCGCCACCAAATGTACCACAAATGTGTGAAGAATATCCGCTGGGACCTGACATTACTGAAATGCATGACATGTGTGTTGAGGACGAGACAATAAAGGATGATGAGGAAAGTGAAGAAGATTATGAATAATCATAGAAAAATTATTTTAATTACAGCTGTGAATGTAATGAGCTTCACTTTAATTTATTAATGGATTAAAAGACGTATCTGAGTAAAATTGAAAAAAAATGTCATTAAAATTTAAACACAAAGAAGTTAAAGACAGATTTCTATGACATTGAACTATAATCTTTTCATCTTTTTCCTTGTTTGAATATCATCGAAATTTTATTTGGAAACGAGACAAGAATGTGATAAATGACCATGTTTTTGGCAAATTTGCAAATATTTTCAACATTTATTTATTATGTACATGTCGCATGAGGAAAAAGAGAAGTAAATGTTTGGGAAAATGTCATCGGATCACTTACATTTGCATAATTATGTGACCTTTTTATTCTATTTGAAAAGGAAAAATGAATGAAATTTGAAGTCAAAAATAAGGCAATAATAAGCTTACTTACGGATAAGCACCAATAAAGATCTTGTTTATTGACTATTGAGTACATATTGATTGATAATAAAATAATCAAGAGAAAGAAAACTTGTAATAAAACTACCATTACTCTACTTCAATCTATCAACATCATTACAGTGAAATCATACTGACATTTACGAACATCGAGATAAGTCATGAACTACAAGCAAAGATTCAGAATGAGAGAATGAATGTGAATTTGTTCTTTTTTTACAATTCAGTATCAATTTCCCATTTTATATGAACACAATTGAAATTAATGAAAATATACCAACTTATCAATAAATTAGGGTAATAAATGTCAGTTTTTCTCAATATCAAAAAAAAAAACAAAATACGCCTCTCTTTCTATATCATTTAACTAACATTTATCTGAGGGCACTTAGACAGGAAATAATAAAAAAAAAAATATCTTATTGCAAACACAATTTTGTTTTTCGCCCCATGCAGCTTTATCATATATGACTTTTCACCATATTTATACAATTTCAGACGTCTACCAAAAATATTATACAAAAGGCTTTTCAAAATCCTTAACGATAATATGTATTTTCATTACAATCACAACTATACCATCTCGATACAATCTTGAATTTCTTCATATTTTTTTGTGTTATTTATATTTTAATAATAATAGTAATAATATCATAAGACGGTCATAGACTCATGATAATAATAATAGTAATAATATAATATTGGATGTTGATGACAAGAGGAACATGTAATTTTAGCAAATAAACCAAAATTCGATCCCAAAATACAGACACATTGTGTGGCATTACAAGATGTAGTTTTTTTTTCAATGGAAAATGCAGACGAAATAAGATGAGGGTAGTTTTTTATCATTATTCGTGTTGTTGTTGCTCAATTTCGTAGAGTTCTTATATATTCATGATTCGATTTAGCAGTTTTCTCATTGATTTGAAAAAATGTATGTATTATGGAACAAATAGCGTTTGTCCGCCTGTATCGCACTTGTACAATAAGTTACATGTAAATCAAATTTTTCAAAAAACATCGAATTTTGGTGAAAAAAATCAAATCATCCGAAATACTGAATATCTTTCAATCATCGAAAATAAACCCGTGAAAATTAGCTCCTGTAAATAGTTCATAATCATGCTTTACATATTTGCTTGATAATTCAATCTTGTAAATATCAAGAAATAGATAAAAAATGTTTGCTATTGAAATTTTTTTGGTAATTTGTAATATTTTGATTAAAGCCTCACATTATGACAATTTTATATACAAAAATGTTTTGTGGATTCAAATATTGCTTTGAGGGGATAAAAATAAAGATTAGCTTTAAGAAATTGAATTTTGACACACTTCTTAGAAATTAGTCAATAAATCTTTTCTCATATGAGACCTCATTAAAATAATCTTAAAATCACTCAAGATATGAAAATTAACTTTATACCTTCAAGCAGTAGTCTAATTCCTACCACAGAAAATGCTTTTCCCGTTCCAGTTGCCCGTCGCTAGCGATCAAAAATAAAGTTTTCGTATATTTTCGGTAAAAGTGACCTGAAGCAAAGTTGTAGAGAATATTTCAATCAAAATTGTGTATTTTGCCATTTTTGGCCTTTTAATATATGAAACTTGTTCAGTTCAGCGAAGTTGCAGATTGAAATATTCTCTACAACTTTACTACAGGTCACTTTAACCTTAAACTTACAAAAACCTAATTTTTATAACCCAAAATCGTAAAAATTTGTTTTAAATTTATATTTTATCCTTATGAAAATAGCATTTACAGTGTATTATCGCACTTCCCTGCAAAAAAAAAACCAATTTAAAAACAATTGTAAATTCACTTATTTTTTAAATATCTTCCATCCGAAATGTCTAATATGTTCACACCATTTAAAAAAAATACACAAATTTAGCCAAAAGGCAAATTTACAACCTCATAACATTAAATACGATAAACACACATTTGCTATAAAGTCAATTTTTTTTTCAATTGATGTTCGTCGTGTTATTTTTGTTGCTTAAAACATTTTATCATTACATATCCCATCGTGTTTAAATTTGCAATATACAATTTTTACACAATTTACAAGAATTCTGTGAAGTCGCATACACACACACACACACAGATTAACAACATACAAGTAATTGAAATTCTAGTGAAGTGCCATTTCATGTTTTCAAAAATTGACACTTGAATTCTGTGAATTGAAGTGAACTAATAGAGAAAATAGTCTGATATAAGAAAACATTGGATATACACTACACTTAATTTAGTGGGATATATAAGAAGACAGATGACATCAAATTGAAGATTGTCTGTTAACTATAAAGCTATTTTGGATTGGCAAAAGACACATCAGAATGACTTTTCTATGTGTATGTTTATATTTAAGAAAGTATAAAGAAAGAGGGATAAAATGAAGTTTAGTGAAGAGAAACATAAATTTTGTTTTAAAAATATACAATTTACAGCCGAAGAAAACTTTCAAATAAAAAAGGTAATCGATTTTGTGTGACATTCATTTGAAAGTAGTTAAATTTTGTGTGAATGAATTCAATTTAACAAAATATTGACTTTAAATGTTACCACAGTTCAAAATATTATGCAATTCAATGTTTTTTTTTGTTCTCAAACAATAGATCACTCAATTTAAAAATACAAGAAAAAAATTTATAACGGTAAACCAGGAACATGAACGTTGAACATGAAAAGAATTCTATTTTTACATTATTATTTCATATCTAATGCTATTTTCGCCTGCAGAAGTGACTGATTTATTGGAAAAATGTTTTACATATGCATTATGCACTCAATCTCTTTCTTTTTGTTATTCGACTTTATAAAATGAAAATTTTTACTGAGAAACGCCCGAGAAAAATACATTTCATATGAGATAAGGAAGATTAACATACATGTTGCAGTTACAAGTAATTTTTTTTTTCTAAACCGTGTTCTGTACACACAAACTAAGATGGGGTTATAATAAATTGAAATGAATAAAAAATTAACCGTGAATTGGGGTGACATGACGACTCATTGCTTTGAACAAACAACCCGTTTGTTGAACTGATAATGTATTTTTCATGTAATTTCATTCAATTTAGCAGTCAAAAAAATGTGGCCTTAAAATTAGATTCACTCCATTGAATGGTAAATTTACAGAGTTTTTTCAGTTATATTAGAAGGTTGAAATATTACAGTTGTTTGAAATAGATTCAAACCTCTTACGTGTTTTACATTTATTGCATTATTGACTGCATTTAAAGAAATTCAGTTCTTTCTCTCTCTTTCAACATAACCATCTTCAATAGATAAAAAAAATCATTACGAACAACAAAAAAAAATTAGTCATGTTAAATTTTCATGGTTATCTCAACACATAACTTGTATCATGTAGAAAAGAAAAAATGATATGAAATATGAATGAGATTTTTTTTGTATTTTTAACATACTTTGGCCTTTTTTTTCAATGAAAATGAATACATTTTTTGTATGAAACAAGAAAGAAAATGCAAAAGAATATAACTTACAATATTTAAATAAATTCTCGAACACATAGACATATGTTGCTTCTCTTGGGAAATATTTTGATGTGCATATCTAGAAAGTTGCCTGCCTGCCTGCCTTGTTAACTTTACACTGCAAAGGATAGTTGGTTACTGTTTCTGCTACTTCTTACTCACACACACACACACACACACTGACAGCATACAAATTACATTCTTGATTTATATTAACATATATATCAAATATACACTCACCGTTTTGTGTGTTATAATCATGTAATGGATGAAAAAATTTGTGTTTCTCGACATCAAATTGTGTTAGATGAGAAAAATGAGTTTAAAAAAAATGTTAATGTAACTATGCTTGTAAACTTTACAATTTGTATTAAATATACATAGAGATTTATATTAGATGGATTAGTTACATTTTCATACCAAAGTCAAAGGGCACACTTTTCACCTTCATTTGTATTTAAAGCATGTTTCTTTTGATCTTACAAAAAAAATCAAAATGAGTGAAAGTTTTTTTGTTTCATTTGTATTCTGAAATGATAAATAAAATAAAAAATTAATGACTTACTCTCTGAACAAAGAAAAAACAAAGCCTTTTTTGATTGAAATTAATACAAATGATCCAAAGTTTAAGTGAATTTATTTTCCTTTTATTGAAAACACTTGTAAAGAAACTTAATCTACTCACTTTGAAAACTTATAACTTCAAGACAATGAATGTATGTAAGAGGATAATCATTTAATTTAATGTTAAATGCACACATGATTCAAATTCCTATGCCAACAAATAAACGTTTACATTTGAATATCTTAAATTCCATCCAATTCAATTTAAAGACACAAAGCAAATACTTGTGGATATCAGACAAAATAAAATATAAAGTAAGATATCAGAATTCAAACAAGAGAATGAAGAAAACACATTACATGTCATTTGTTTTACAATTTATTTACGGTTCCCATGAGTGAAAAATTATATCAGTTTATTCAGCTATTTAGATAACGATAAATAAAGAAGAAAAACCAGTATGAACAAAAAAAGGGAAATTTCCCAAAAAAAAAAAAATACTTGAATTGAATTGAATTTAACTTTTTTTGTGTATTGTTTTCCTTTTCAAGGTAATTGTGTTGAATCTGTAAATTTCGTTTAACAAAAAGAAGAGTTTTTTGATTCATTGTCTTAATATAATAATGATTTCAAGTACCACTTGACTTTAAACTATTTGAAAACAAAATAAAATTCATTTGATGTATGAAATTTATTTGTATAGTCAAGTTTCTTTTATAATTTAAATACTTTGAGTTTAATGTTCAAAGAAATATTACCTTTGAAAGAATTTACAAAATTTACTTATTTCAAAAAATAAATACAAAAAAATGTTATAATTTAAATCCGTGTCCTGGAAAATAAACTTAATTTATGTATCCTTGACTCCTATTATTGAATAACTCCCAAGTGTCTTTTTGTCATTTTACCCAAATTAAAATATTTTATTTCAACACTTGTGACCGTGTTGTATGTCAATTTTTTTATTTTTATCATAATGTTCAGACTATAAACTAATAAAATTAAAAAAATAAAGATGAAAAGGTTGACTTTCATTAGACAGGACTATTTTTATGATATATTAAAGTTTTAATCATCTTAAACAGGGAAGGATATAATTTTTTTTTTCGCCAGCCAACAGAGTCATTCGCCGTTTTGAATATCACTGATTTGGGTGGAGTTGAATTAACAATTCTCGTCATCGTAAAAAAAAACGTCGTCTATTGCGTTATAAAATAGACCTCAATTCCATAAAATAATTGGTTTTAGTAGGGCACAGAAACTTTAAACTATCGAATTTTACCCTAACTTCTTCAAATTATTAAAGAAAATATAAAAAAAAAATGAGAGAGGCCATGCTGAATTATGTGTCGACAAAATATGAATCGGTCTTCAGTCATGAAAAGTAAGTATTCTTACCTCACCCATACTTACCTTGCCCATACCTACTCTAACTTATAATTTGATTTTACTTACCTTAAGGTGAGTATGGGAAAATGGTGGAACAGGTGAGTATCGGAGAGGTAAAAAACGGGCACTTATGAGACAGGTGAGTATGAGAAAATGGTGGCACAGGTAGTATGGGAAAATGGTGGGTCAAGGGAATATGGGAAAAAGCGGGGACAGGTGAGTATGGGGAAATAGTGGCACAGGTGAGTATTGAACAGGTTAAATCTGGCACTTTTTTGACAGGTGAGTAAATAAAATATTTGATATTAAAATTTATTATTGTTATTTATTAATTAATTAAAATTTTGCGTATTTAGCACGATGGTATTTCACTTTTCTATCATTATGACGATGTTTCTTGGTATGCTTCTTGAAGCCCATCTTTTCTGGCTCATTCATGTTTGGAGCTTCAAAGCCGTGGAGTACTATAGGACTATTACGACACGAATTTTTCACCGTACGGCTCTACTACAGACCTTCCAAGTTAGCACTAAGTCTCGTAAAAGGAGCAAATAAATTTTGACTGTAGATAGTAACGAACGGTTGACGGTTCCACTGTGGAACTTCCACACCCCTACATTAGATTTCCAGTAATAAAATACCAGATACCAGTATTTTATTGATCCTTCCTAATGAAATGATCTGAAATATGAAGAATTTTTTATTTCTTTTAAGCTGTAAATAAATTTCATTTAAATAAAAATATTAATAAAAAAATTTAAGGAAAACATAAAAAAATAAATGATAAATTTTTTCTTATAATTTTTTATTTTAAACATATAACCAAAAGTCTAGTAAAAAGGATGAAATAAAATAAAATACTCGGTTTCTTTTTGATGAAAAAATTCGTTCATTTTTTTTGACCTGTCCTTTGGGTACTCCAAAATATTTACTCAAGATTGCAATGTTATTTTTACGTTTTCATTCATTCAACTAAGCACTGAATAGCCATCTTGAGACAGCGTCAGAGTAAAAATATCCAGTAGGTCTCGTTATTTTTTAATCTAAGAAAAACGAAAACAATTTGTAAGCTCTATTATTTTTTTGTGTTATTTATTTTTACAAACAGACAAGGGAGAGGAGAAAAAAAAGTTATGGGCAACAGTTAAAAATAATAAGATAAAAAAAAAATACTTGTGAAAAGAAAAATAAATAAAAATTCAAATTTGATAATGCCTTTAAACATTTATTGAGAGAGATGAGAAAAAAAACGAATGAGACGAGAAATGATAAAAAGGAAATCTGTTTCCACTTTTTTTTCCACTATCAATTTTAAGTATCTCGTAAAAGTATTCGGCAACAACTTAATCAAATATTTCTAGTATTGTATCTGAATTTATTTTTGTTTTCTCGAGGCAATAGAATTTTCCGTATCGTTTTCATTTTCAGTTCACTTCAACCATCTTCTTTAACATATAAATTTATTATTATTATCTTTATTATTTCATATCGGAAAAAGAAAAAAAAAAAGAAAATCTTTGATAAAAAAAAAATTCAACTTCTAAGGAAAGAAATATAACAAAAAATATTTGAAAACCGTTATCTCAATTTTTTTACTTGATAATATTTGTTTTTCCAGCTAAATTAAATTTTGGTGCTCTTTTCATCTCCTACCTTTTATTGAATTATGATGTTTTTTATTTGTCAAATCACGGTGGTTCATCGTTCGAAACAAATCAATTCGAAATTGATTGGAAATTAAATTGTCGCTCTAAGGCATACGATGAATGTTACATTAAAAATTTAATAATAATGATATTGAAAAATTGACTGGAATTGCGTTAATATTCTTATTTTTTTTTATTTCATTTTAATTTAAGCATGTTTCTTAAACTAATTGTGCGTTCAAAAGTATTTAAGTATGATGTAAAGTGATAGCATTTTTCACGTAACTAAACGACGCATTGCGTGTTAGATACGCTCATTTGAACAAAATGATAAAATAAATTGAGAGAGAAGAAGAAAAAAATATAACAACAAAATGATTTATGAACCAGGTTGTTTGTACCAATTTAAATTATTAAGATCGTGCAAAATAAAATTATTTTCATTTTTTTTCGTCACTTTTTATGTTATGCTGAACTGAATTTCATACACTTTTTAAAAGTTATGCTAGCCGTGAAACCAGTTTAGCTGATGGTTAAAAAGAAATTTAGCATAGAAATTTTTCATCGGCATGTTTTTTGTACGTGGGGATTTTTTTTTTATTTTTATTTTCCATTTGATAAAAAATTTTCCCCGTTTTACCATGATGAAGAACCAAATGAACGACGACAACACAAAATATAGTATTTTTCTGTGTGTTTGTGCATGCACTGACTTGTGAAAATGAGTAATTTTTTAAAATAAAAAAAAAAACATGAAAGTAAAAAAGTGTTAAAGCAAGAGGGTGAAGATGATGATGAGAATAAATTCTGTTTCTTGTTTTGTACTTTACTGCAACACAAATAACGTGCAGTGTGTTGTTGAGTAATCAATCAAATTTTTTTTTTGATGTTAAATCAGAATAAAAGTAAAGAGTTGAAGGATACAAATTGGTTGACCTTAGTCTTCGTAATAATAATATATATTTATGATGAGAAAATAGTAACATGAAATTGTAAAATATTAAATGTGATTTTTACTTACATTCCTTACATCTAACGTGTGAATCGTGTTCCCGTTTGTTGAATGTTAAGAAAAATCTGCAAAGAAATTAGAACGCATTTTAAGCATTTATTAAATAAAAAGATGAGTTTTTAGATTAGCTCATCACTTTTTGTTTTTGATTAATTTTCTTCTTATATTAACTTGATATTTGTTGAACGAGGTTTTATAGAATAATTTTCATCACAATCCACATTTTTCTAGTCACTTTACTTCTGTTACATGCGAAATTGAATTTTACATGGATTAAAGGGTTTTAATCAGGGCCTCTTGACAAAAACTAAAATTTTCCATAAATCCAGTTAATTTCCTTGAAATTTCATTTAAATTCAATCAGTAAGCAAACTTTTCCTTCTGTATTACGATTCATAATTCACCAATATTTACGGTAAAAACTTCAAACAAACAGGTAAATTACACATCTAATAGTTTTCCACTCAAAGTTTCATAACAAAATTATTATTATTATTAGCATTTTGTAAGCAAGTAATTACAAATCATTTTCAAATAAACTCCAATATATATTTGAACAAAATATCAGTTAAATTTTCCTTTAAAATATCATCTTGAAACTTTACCGTATTTTACCGTGCGGTAAAAATAGCAACAACTTACACTTACACCAGTAGACATATTAAATTTATATCATTGCACTTTATTAAACTTCTAAAATATTACTTCAAAGTTTATTTATTACTGCCTGTATTCAATACAATATCGAAATATCTAACATAATATTAAAAGTTTTAATATAAAATCAAATTCATTCAATCTTAAAAGGAAAATCATTTTATTGTTAAAAGTTCCTACTTTCCTGGAAATTTATATATGTATATATTATTTTAATTAATAAATTCCTTTGAAACATCGATTTAAAACCAATTCCTTTAACGTTTCTGTATCAAATGAATTGAATTCGTTTGAATTAAAATATATACTTTGAATAAACCATCAGGTAAGAATTTTATCAATAAATTTTTCATAAAACAATTTCATGTCTGTGGCCAATGAGGTGTGTATTCTTTCATGATATCGACTTCTTTTAAGACAGAATAATGCAAATATTTATGGTTGAAGGAGTTGTTTTGTTCAATAATTAATTTTCTTTGCACAATTTTTGAATTAAAATGAACACTTTATTCGATGTACGGGAAAATTTCAACAAATTTTGATTCTTTTTGTCAAAGAATTGCATTGAAAACCTTTTGAATATTTTTTTTGAATAAATAATGACCAAAACCCTCCTTTTAAATTACAAAATCATTATATGCAGATTTTGGAGATGAGGATTAAAACAATTTAACGCTTTAAAGGTTGAGAGTTCATTTTCCGGCTACAATTCATCTTAAGAGCTGTTTTTTCTGGAATTCTGATAAGTTGAAGAAAATTTTTTTTAAAATCATTGCAGTTCGGCTTAAATAGTTCCTCTAAAAATAATGGATGACTTTTGAAAATATTTGACTTTGCCATACAATCTTTATATAAAATTTGACTTTAAAAGGGATTTTACGTACAGAAATCGAATTTTTCTTGTTTTGAAGCATTTCATGCTCACAAATTAAGATTTTTCATCGAAAGATCAATTTGTGTATGAAATTAATCAAAGTGATGTATGACAGCTTTGTAGATTACATTTTTCTATAGTTTAAAAATTTAAAATTAAATTTTTTTCTCATCTGACTTACGGTAAAACTGTTCACAAAAAATTAAAACAAAAACTAATTATTCAAATCGAAAAATAAAGCCAAAATCAAAAAAAACCATTTTTTGGCTGAAACATCCTGAAAGGGCATACTTTCAGCTAACTTTTAAGCCCAGTCAGCCATTTGGATCTTTCCGATTTTTCTAGTTATCTCAATTTGAAAATTTGCCGTTTTTTGGTGTATTTTGCCGAGTATCTAGTGGCTGAAAGGGTTAAGTGTCTGAGGAGAAAATGTTCGTCTAACTTCGAAGAGTATTCCTGAAAATTTTCATGAGGCTACTATAGTTCTCGCTGAACTATGAGCAATTCTTTGAAAAGTAACATTTTCTAAATGAGACATATTGCTATTTTTTGAGGTACCCGCGCTCAGCGGTCATCCATTATTTTTAAACTTTTTTTTTATTTTGATCAGACTTAAGTAGAGGAACTATTTAAGCCGAACTGCAATGATTTTAAAAAAATTTTGCTTCAACTTATCAGAATTCCAGAAAAAACAGCTCTTAAAGGCCACAGAGGTGGCAACTGGCAGTCACTGGCTTTTCAATACGCGCCTACCTCGAGTGCAAACCCTCAAATCTAAACCAATGACATTTTTTTGCCGATAAAACATAAAATTGTTCAAAAATTTTCCCCTTCTCTTCAATTTTATCATCAAATCGTTTATTTAATTCTTATCTTTAAAAATCTACTTGTATTCATTATATTTATTATTTTATTTGATCTTATATTTACCCGTCTTCCTATGATAATCGAAAATTTTAAAATATTTTTATGCAAGAATAATTTTTTTGAAGTCGTTTCCTCTTATAGTTTTATCAATATCTTTCTTACGTGAGACACGTATCTATTCAATGTGATTTTAAATTACGTCTCTGAACTCATTTATTTTATTTTTGAGTAATGAAAAGCGTTAAGATTCATTGAAAATGAATTTTGAAGGCACCGTTAAACTGTCTGTGGATTTTTCTCACTTAAATTTCATTTTAGGATACTCGTTTTCGTTAAAATGTGAAAATTGTTTAATGAAGAGATTATAGATGGAGCGAGAGTCAAATAATTGAAGGGAGATAGAGAGAGGGAGAGTCAAAAAGTTGGAGGGAGAGAGAGAGAGAGAAAGTCAAGCAAGAGAGTTTCCGTAAAAGGAAAAGAGAAATATCATCAAAATGCACTTTTGTATAATTTTCCAGGATACATCGCTTAAAATTTCATTCGTTATCATTCAAAATCTACTTCCTTTACCGAAAATTTATGAGAAAAGATTTTGATGCTGGTACATGCAATATCAAAAGAAAATTATATATCATCATCAAACTATAATAATTTTTCATATTAATTTATTTTTTTTTATGTTCGATCATATTATAACAAAAATTATTTCTTGCATCTCTAGTTCAGCACACTATTAAAATAAATTTTCCACAGAAATGATTTTCTCATTTTACATTTATGAAATTTATATTTACTTTTTTCAAAATATGTATGTAATGTGATAATAATCGACTTCATTCCCTCATATAAAATTATATTAATATACATCTCAGATCAAATTCATAACTTGAATTCCCTTGTTACTCTAGTTTAATATGAATTTCATGAATATTTTAACTTATAAAATCACTTTCAAATATTTATTTTTTTTTGTACTTAAGCTGTTTCAGTTGTATAAATGAAATTCTATTTCAAGCATATCTGACTTCAAAGTATCATTAGAAGACTTCTCGTGATTTTATTTTGCTTTTTTTTTAAGTCTGTGGTTAATTTTATTTTATATCAACATTTTCTGTCATCTTATTGTTAAATATATACTTTTTGACACGTGTTATAATAATGATAATATTAAATAATTTCAAAATAATTTGATAGTATGAAATATGAAGCTTTACTAGTTGTAATTTGAGTCAACGTTATTTTTTTACTTGCTTGTGGTTGTCTATGAATTTTTAGAATTGAAAGAAAATGAATGATGATGATGATGTTATATAAAAAGGTGATGAATAATAAGAGATTAAGATTGCGAACACGTTGAAAAAAAAAATATAATTAGGGTGGAAATTTTACCATAAATACGAGGGTGCTACAAGTAAAATATCAACAGTTGGAGGATGGTGCTGCCTAAGGGTCATAGAGAGTAAATCATGTGACAAGTAATTAAGTAATATTTATATTAAAATTTAATATTTGTACGAAATTTAAACCACAAGAACAATGATGAAATGAAAAAAAAATTAAAATTCAAGCAAATGAATGGATTGTTATAAAATTCTTGGAGCAATTTTTAACGTGTTCATCGTGTAATTTTTTTGTGCATAAGCGATGTTTATATGTGATTCACCACCTCATAAATAACAGGATGTATCTGTAATAACTCGAGGCAACACAACACCACATTCAAAACTTACTCATTTTCATTCATTGCTTTATTTTGACAGCATCGTATTCAATGAATGTGTTGTTAAATATATTTTTTTTTATTTATAACAAATCTTATGACAATAACATGTAAAAAATGAAAATGACTGATGTTACTTTGATAGATATTCAAAATTGATTGGAATTGAAATAAATAACAAAAAAATAATTCAATGATGAACATTCAAACCAAAAATAGAATAACAATATCACCGAAGTCAATTTAGAATGTTTTTTTTTGGGTTTTTTTATATTCTATTTGCACTTCTGAAACCCAAAACACAAACAAAATTCTGTTATAACACATTAAAATTGAGTGTTAGAGACATAAAGCCTTATAAATTGTTTTTCATATATTTATATTATGAGAGTTGGTGTTATTTGCTATTAATGCAAAATGCTAGGAAATATTTACACGCGCTTATTTTATGCCTTTAGCAAACAATTACGGTGTGTGTGTGTGCAGTATACACTGAAATTGCCTGGCATTTATTTGGTGGTTATTTGCAAATGTTATAAAATGAGACTAAATTCAAAGAATAAAATCAATAACGGAGGATATTAATAAAGATTTATTTATAAAGGCTTTATTTTTAAGATAAACAAGTCTTTTATCATAACATGGTAAATGTAGTAAAATAATGATAAATATGGAATATAAATGATGTAATAATTAAGATGATAAAAAATAATTGCTTCAGAACGTGAAAAAGATTTTATCTGTATGATACGAAATTTTCATGTTGATTAAAAAGATAAAAGGAAAATATGAGAAATATATGGGAGGTTCAAACGAGCCTTGAAATGGAAACAAAAGCGGTTAAAAAAAAATTAAATTTTCCTTAAAAAATTCGTTCAATCAACATTTAACATTAAATACGGAATTTATATCTCCCATGTTGATACATACAGAGCCATTACAGTCCTCCGAACAAAAGAACTCCAACAATTTAACTGTGACCTTTTTCTATAAATTTAACCAAATTTATCATTTCCTACCTATTTTCCACTTCCTCCTCATTATTAATCATATTTTTGTATTTCAACTACAAATTTGAACAACAATGGTTCCTTTGTGCATTTTACTTTCACTTTATTTTCCCATTTTTTTTTCTCTTCTTTTAAATAAAGTATAGTAAATAATAAATAATAATAATGATAGAGAAACAACATAAACAAAATATATGTGGGTTAAGGTTTAATGTCCCATTTTTCATATCCTTATGTCATCAATTCATTTTCCTCATCTGATTTTTATGAGCTGTTACTAAAGCCATTATTGTGCCACACCACTTTGTGTCCCAAACTCTCTGGAGCAAAAATCTATGAAATTAGAAGAAAAAAAAACGTATGATATTGTAAAAGTCTCAAGAATCATTTTTATATATAAAATATATCATAACAGTATCAGTTTTATGAAGTGAAAAATGTTTTTTTGTAACTTTATTTGATATAAACGGAAAAAATAAGAGCATTTGAACACCGGTCTTGGCGTTTCTGTATAGTCACTTCCAGCATATTGTTGAGTAAATCATCATAAGACATCATGGCAACTTCACAAAATATGGTTTATTTTTCTGATAGCAATTTTTATAAAGCTTTGAACTGAAATTCTTAAATGTTTGAACCAACGTTCGTAGAAAACAATTTTAGTGAGTGAGTGTGACCGAAATGCGATTCAAAACTATGTTCCGGATTCCTTTAGAATTATACTTTTGTTTCTTTTGTTTTGTTTCTTTGTAACTTGTTTAGTTTATGCATATGAATATAAAAAGAAATTTCTCTCTCTCTTTATTATTATTACTTTATTCTTTATTTGGGACGAATATTTTCAATTTTTTTTACAATGAACTTTGTGTCTGCGTCAATATGTGTGTGTGTGTGTGTGTGTGTGTGTTTGAATTGTTTCCTCATTTTCCTTGCTTTTATCAAAAGATATAGAAATTGAATCTGGAAAAGGATATCAAATAATCAAGCAAAAGAAGAAAAAAATACAGCAAAAGGTCATCTGAAATGATAAAGCAGAATATTCTTCTATCTTATAAAGCTTTTAAAGCATTATATGTGTGTGTTTGTGTGTATTTATTGAGATAAATTTACGTATTTACTTTTATCATAGCTTTTAGGAACATTCTTTTTCACAATCCCTTTTTCCATTCATGAAAAGCCATTACCAGCAGTTTTATGGTTTTTCCCTTTTTTTTCTTCTAAAAATATTTCATACAAATAAATATTTTCTATTATTTTTTTTGTTGCTCATCTTTCTAGTCAAATTTTACTTTTGTATTCAATAGACATTTCATAAACATCTTATTATATCTAAGTGAAGTAAACAGTAAAATGGCAGTGAAAATAAAAGGCAATATCATAATTTTCAACCTCAATTCAAAGGAGAGCAATTTACGTTTTTTTTTACTTTACATCCTTAGTTATTTCAACTATGTTCAACGTTTTAATATTATTATTTTTATAATAAAAAGTTTAGGGTTAAGAGAGTGAGGAAAAACGTAAAGAAATTCTGAATTGAAATGAAAAGAAAACTAATATTAAAATTTTAATTCCATTTGAAAGGAATAAAAAATTCTTCGAAAATTCTCAAAAAAATATTTTTACCTGGATTTTTATTTGTAACCCAATTGACCACGATTTGGTTTTATCGGCAGGAACATCCCTTTTTTTTTATACTTGCTATCCTCATAATTTTTTTTATCATTCAATTTAAAGAAAGAATTTCCTGATCAGATTTTACATAAATTTCAATATAAAATACATTATTTTTCACTTCCTTCATAAAACTTTCGAAAATGGTCAATATTATAAGGAAACGTTGTCAGAAGGGAAAACTTATTATTAAAAAGTTAAGTAGTAAATGCGAACCTTATCAACTTAGACAAACATAAAATTGAGATTTATCTTTGCAAAAAATTTTACAAACTAACTTCCATTTTCCATACAGACCACTTTTCTTATCAATATGATAAGTGCACCATAAAATTTGCATCTCAATGTAAAAATGCTGATAAAAAAAATCATATAATAAAAAAAGAGGAAATGATAACCCAAATATAATGGAAATTTATCGCAATCTATAAGACTATGAATAGATTTACACCTTTACTATTACACATATTTTTTTTAATTGAATCCTTTAAGATGAGTGAATTTAGACACGTAACAAACATTATCGTAATAATTGAATTCACCTCTTTTGGGATTGAAAATTCATTTAGATCAAGGGATTGTGATGTGGTCAATAAATTTAAATCCCATGAAATGTATAAGGGGGTGGTCTGCATTACATTTGAAAAAATATATTCAATAATTAAGATTTGTGATTCAAATCCCATCCAATTTTTTTATTTAATAATGAAAAATTAAAAATTCAAGTCATTAAATTTCTTCTTCATTTTTTTGCATTTAATTTAAAAAAAAAAAAAAACAAAGTAAGAAAAACACGAATGTCTAGAATTTAATTGAAGACGGTTTCTTCAGGCTAAATTATTTCAATAAACAAATGCTGGATTTCTTTTCATCATAAAATAATGATAAATAAACCAAACCACAGTTGTAAAAATAATCATTCATTGCGCATAAATTATTCACAAACAAAAAAAAAATACACAAATTTTTTATTCATGTTAAAAAAAGCATCAAAAATTTATAAAAGGCATCATCATTATATTATTCCTCGTCTATTTAAAATTTTTATTGTTTGAAGGAATGCAAAACACAATTGCCATAATAAGACAAAAAGTATGAATTCTTTATTAAGTGAATCGTTGAGTTGTTCCCTTTTGAAAAAGAAAAATTTCATCAAAGAAAGTGTTTTTGTAGTAATTTCTCACCCTAGTACTTTTAAAAACATTTCACAACTTGGAAAATTAGGAATAATTTTATCAAAATATGTATCTCAAGTGCATATTGGTGTCATTTAATTCATTAAAGGTACCTGTCTAAAGATACTCATTGCTGCATTTAAATCCAGCTTTAAATTATTTTTGTTCATTTTCCATTTTCATGTCATTCCACTCTAAACAGAAATTATTTCAATCCGCTATAAATTGTTCATTAATAAAAATCAGAAAAATTCTGATTTTTATTAAAACATACTCGCGCTAAAATACGCGTTTTTCGAAATAAATATTAAATAAGTGAAAAATAAGCCAAAATGTCTCTTGAAGACAACATTATTGAGTTAGTTGAGCAACATAGATGCATTTATGACCCAGCACATCCAGATTACAAAAGAATTGACAAAAAAAATGAATGCTGGAATCAGATTTGTGCAAACTTGAACATTGAAGATCTAACAGGTGAGATTGAATATATTTATTATTTATGAATTGTATTTAATATTGAAAGGTTTTTAGCCGACCAAGTGAAATTGAAATGGAAAAGCATTTTGGGATCGTATCGTCAATCCAAAAAAAAAGCTCCGTCCGGGTCTGCCGCAGGCCGCAAAAAGCGGTACAAGAGAAGTTTGGCGTTCTTGGATGCGTACGCAGTGGAAAAGTAAGAAAACATTATTATTATTTTTAAACATTTTATTTATCTTACATCTTATTTTTACACTTTAATTACAGTCAACAAAATAGACGGATGTCATCATTAGATCTTTTTGAAGAAAACGAAATTCCTTTGGCACCGAATTCAGAATTTGATGTTGAGACGTCGACTGACGAATGGCCACGTTTTAATAGCGACAACGACTTCATCATTGATACTAGTCCTGCTCAAAGTGGTGTTGGAAGCCCCGTGACTGTTCGTACAAGTGAACCAATGAGAAGCATAAGTCAACGCTCAACCAGTCCTGTAGAAGATTGTTCCATTCCAGTTTCCGCAAATCGTCCTTCCAGTGCATTATCAAACAATCCAAGTGAATGTTCGAATCGTTTAAGTGAGTTACCGAACCGTCCAAGATATGACTCATGCAACCGTCCAAACTCTTCTGGCATTCGTCGATCTGATGCTTCGTCCATTCGTCCATCTAATGGTTCGTCTATTCGCCCACCTAATACTTCGTCCATTCGTCCAACTACTGTTGCTCCTAGTCGTACATCTCTTGCTTTTACCAGTAGTGGAAATGCTGCATTTTCCCCACCATCCACTAGTCGGGTATCGGCACCTTCAGAGCACAGTCGAGGAGCCACATCAACAACGAGCTCTCTGAGACACAGAGAACGAAACAACGATGATCCAATTCAAAGTCGAATGTTCGACCTCTGTGACACAATTGAACAATCGTGGGGACAGCTTTCAAGAGAAAGTGAATC
The DNA here is from genome assembly GCA_900002565.1 of Culicoides sonorensis. NCBI lineage: Eukaryota > Metazoa > Arthropoda > Insecta > Diptera > Ceratopogonidae > Culicoides > Culicoides sonorensis. The sequence goes on along the minus strand of LN483503.1, from coordinate 221,117 downwards.
TGATTTTACAGGGCTTTTTTTGGACTCTTTAAAAGAGCCAATACGTTTAATGCCATACAGTGAGCGAATGGAAATCTGTTATAAAATTTTTCAGGTTGTCATGAAAAAGAACACTGGAACAGATTGAAAGATTATGATTTTTTGAGAATATTAAAGAAAAATACATGTTTGTATTTATACTGATTGTACTGATTATATTAAATAAATAAGAAAAAATTATTTTTATCTGATTTTTATTCTGCGTTATAAAGATTGTCATTTTGCCAGGATACAGCTCCTTCTTGGTTGAAATATCTTGTAAGTAAATCTCTTACACTTGTTCCTGTGTTTGTAGGACGGTTGTGTGAGTTCGACCCTTGAATCGCGGTTAGTCCAGGATTATTTCCACCAGGTCCTTCTTGTCTCATTTCACGTAGCGCAGTTGTAATATAACTTGACTCATGTTCAATTAAAAAATTATGTAAAACAACTGCCGCTTTGATAATGTTAATAACCGTTTCATTGCTTGCGATAATGGGTTTCCGGAATATCCTAAATCTATTGCTCCAAATACCAAAAGTGTTTTCCACCACTCGCCTAGCTCTTGATAGTCTATAATTGAATACCGCCCTGTCCCGTGGCATTCGAGTTGCCGAACCTCTCCCCGGAAACGGGCGCATTAAATTTGTTAGAAGCGGAAAAGCTTCGTCTCCAACAAATACATATGGACAGGGGGTGTCTGAATCCGGAAGATTGTCCGCATCAGGCAAGTTCAATGGAGTCGGATTATTTATTAATGCGGAGCCAAAGTTCCATGTTCGAAATATTCCGCCATCTGAAAAACGGCCTTCTGCACCAATATCAACTGCCGTAAATCTGTAATTAGCATCCGCTAACGCCATCAACACAACGCTATGTGTTCCTTTATAATTGAAATTCGAGGAACCAGAGTTATTAAATGCCTAACAACAGTTAAATTTAGTGAATTAAGTATGAAAATGTGTCAAAAATTTTGTTTTTTTACCTGTATATTAACATGTTTTCCGTCAAGACAACCACAACAATGTGGAAAGTTCCACTTTTCCTGAAATTCCTCAGCCTTTTTTTTCCAATCAGCCTGACTGAATGAAGTTGGTAAATATTCTCCATTTAGAGCTGTAAAGATTGCGCTAGTAGTTTCCCTTATTATTTTAGATATTGTGGTGTATCCAATGCGATATGCGTATGAAATCGACGACATTGAATCACCAGAACATAAATATCTATAAAATAGTATAAAATATTAGACTAGTTAAACTTTTGAGTCAAAAATTCACGTACCGTATCGTTGCTGCCAATCGTTCGTCCGGAGAAATCGGTTCTCTTACCCAAACTGCTTTTTGTATGAGAGGTTTTACTTTTTCTAGTAATAATTTCATTGTATCCGGGGACATTCGAAAATAATTAAGATACAACTCTGGATTATTTGTGTTTTCATCGGGGCTTGCAATCTCTCGAACCAATGAATGAAACGCTCCTCTAGTTTTGCGATGTCGCAAAAAATCCCGAATCCAAAATCTCTTTTTTTTTCTAGGTTTCTTCGCTGTACGTTGTAGTCTTAACAATTTCATAAGTTCTAACAACGCAAATGTTCCTTTTAATAATAATATGGCTTTTTTAATCACTTTCATTACGAACTTTTTCTCAAAAAACAATTGAAAGGAAAAAAAATTATTTCAGATTTTTTTCTAATTTATTTTCGCAATAGACAGCGGGTTGAATTTAAATATAGATTTTTATTAGAATGACAGGAAAATGAATTAAAATCCATGATTTAAATCCCGCAATGAACAGGTACCTTAAAGCAGAAAAATTTGCCAAATTCTTAAGAAACTGTGACTTGAAATCTTTGACTTTGGTCTGAGCACAAGATCATCTCAACAGACGTCGCACTAAAATGCCCTTTTATTTTAAAAATATTTATTCATAAAGTGCAATTTTCCACAAAATAACATCCCACCACATATTGCACAAAAAGTGTTGTTTTTCATTTTATTTTAAAAGAATAAACAACCTGTGGAATTTACATTAACAATATACCTTTCAGTACTTATTTTAAAGCCACACCAAAGGATTTATGTTTCACTCAATATTTTAATATTTCAGTTTTTTATGAAATTTAATATTCCAATTTTTTCATGTAAAACATAAATTGCATAAAAGGAAATATATAGCCCTAGAGGCTTCCTCAGCATGTAATGTAACATTTAATTATCCAACAAAGACTTTTATTTTGCATTGTTTGTCGTTGCCATGTCTTTTTAATTTAATTCCTCGACTAAATTTTGCATGTTTGTAAAAACTGAATACGTTGACTTTTATAATGAAAAAATAAAAAAAAAAATTGTAATAAATTAAATAGAGGAGTTAAGAAAAAATAACACGTAGACGTCAGTTTTCTACTTGAATAATATATAGTTGTCGGTAAATGGAAAATCATATAACAATAGTATAATGACATCTTTGTGATACGATATTAACATCTTTTAAACATCTTGTGCAGTTTCTGCACTGGGGATATCCAGAAATTTATGTCACAATTTTTTGTTTTTAATTTTCATTGAAAAATGAAACAAAATATCTAATATTCGTATTTTTAATGTTATTTCTGCTTCAGATACCGCCAAGCCATTGTATATTGTTTGAAAATTTTATAGAAAATGTTAACAATATATCCTATTTCTTTTCTATTTTATTCTATCTCTTCCCCCCACTTATAAAACTTACCTTTTTTTTCTCATTTTTATTAACTGACTCAGAAGAAGAATTAATAAGAAAACAGTTCAAAGAATTCAGAAATGAATAGGCAGTTAAATATGTACAAGACATTGTGAATATAAATTTTCTTCATTGAAATTAAAGTATTTTTTGAAAGGAAATGAAGCAAACATTTTACAGAATGTTAGTCACCGCAGGCAAATTCTATGTTTCTTTTCTCTCTGTCTTGAATGAATGCAAAATACACCGTTATATTGTCTTATTGTCAAATTTTTTTTTACTTATAACATTTTAGACAGGAAAGAAATGGAAATTTGATCTGAAACGGTAAACACGAGTTCATTTTCATACAAATTTTTTTTCGAAAGCAAATTTTCTGAATTTGTGGATCAAACCCGACCGAACACAAGTAAAATTTCCAAAATTGAGGAAAACCGTGGAATTTCCAAAAATCGTGTAGTCCTCAAATGGCTGAATTTGATCTATAGAAATGCACGTGTATGCAGAAAAACCGTTAAAATATTTATCAATCAGTGTATATTCACATCAGATCAGATTACTCTTATTACTTTTATGATGGAATCAATACTGCGATAGTACTCACCCAGCGTAATACCACGCATTCTGTCATGCTTGGATCATGCACAAAACAGATGTGCAGCAGTCAAGTTCAGAGCATCACTTACACATTGAATCTCTTGAGTCAGAATATATTAATCTAAATGCCACACAAACACGACCCAAAAGACCGAGAATTTATTGTTATTTAAATCGAAAGATATTCCACTAAAAAAACTCACAGGCATTTTTTTTCATTTGAATTTAATTCAATTAATAAACTTTAAACAAAAAATCCTTGATTTATATCGAGGTGACCACAATAGGACTCTTTGAGACCGCGGTGGACCAAACCACCAAACCTTACCTAACCTAACAAAAAATCAAAAAAAATTTTCAAGGTAGATAAGTTGAATAAAATGGTCTTAAAATCATGTTTTCATTCAAATTACAATAAAATCAATATATTTTCAATTTATCAAACAAAAATATATCAATTTTTGTAACGACAATTCATTTATTAGAAAAAAAAACATGATTTTAATACATAAATAAATAAATAATGTAGAGGTAATTGATTTCCCTTTTTTACGACATTGTCGTTCATTTCAAAAACAATTGAAAACACATCAATTACCTCTACATTATTTAATTGCAAAATCAATCACTTCCTATAATGTACACACACACACACTTTTGGTGATCCATCAATAAAATATTTAATCATAAACAAACAAAAGTAACCAATGTTAGTTGTATGGATGTGGACATGAAATTAAGCAGAAAATTGATTTGACCACTTTTAAGACAACTAAGAACACAATTTATACAAAATTAAATATAATATTTAACACCTCAACACATGCAATCAATCAAAATTTATTGTGTATGAAATGAGTATAGAAAGAGGTTTTTCAATTGTATATTGTGTGACATTGTGTTGAAAGGTGTTTATTATTCAGCTTAATTATGGGTGTGAATTATGTGACATATAGCTATGAATACATTAAATACATTTTACATTTAATATTATTATAATCACTTTATTACTTTCAGCAGGTGTTTGATGTAAATTCAGTAAAGAGGTATTACTTGGGACTTTGTGGTTTAGGTCATTTAGTTTAGTTTAAATAATTCATGGTTGTTTTCTTATGACAAAGCTGTAGTTTAATTGATTTTTTTTGGTCTTTGATTAATTGTTGTCCATTCGATAAAATTTTGATTTTGACATTAATATTTAAACTTTAATTGAAATCATCGTCCCTCAAATAAATTGTTATTCATTTCCTAACAGGAAAAATCTAATTTAAAAGTTCTTAAATTCAAATCGATCTGAATTTTTAATTAAAATACAAAAAACTCAATTTAATAGGAAATTTAAAACCAATTCTCTTCTATTTAAAATTATTATAATTACATTAAATTGTAACTAAATATACAACGATAAAATATTTAAAACACGGTAATAAATCATTCTGGTTATAATATTTGACGGCCAACAAATCCCTGAAAACTGAATACAGAACATTTTATTTTTAAACACAATTTATCGTGCTACTACGAGACTAAGTTTCATAAAATTTACACAGAATCTATTTGTTGTTGACTCACTTTATTTAACTCAACTCTACTTGACACACGACATTGATGAGTATGAAAATTTATTTATGGAGGGTTTTTTTTTGTTTCTCTTTAATTTGTTTTCCATGAATTTAATTTCATATAAAAGCAAATAACAGTGAGTGAAATATTTATTTAGAAGATTAACTTTTAATGGAAAATATTTTGATAGCGTATTAATACAAATATGCATTTGGGAATTCTGGATTCACCTTTTCTATAAAATGAACGATTTAATATAATTTATTTGAAGGATATTCGTGGTAAGGTTACATACTTAAATGATTTTATTCATCCATGGTTTTGAAGAATCGACAGTATTCACCTCGGAAATCTTCATTGACTGAAGTTCCTAATAGATCGATTGTAACGTATTTTTTGTGCTTCGCATCATATAAAGGCCATTTTTGAAGGAAATTACGATCAAGTTCTCCTGTTTTTGCAAATTCACTCCAAAGTCCAATAGTGCGTCGACTTAACAATTTTTCAAGTAATGTGAAATCAATTTTTGAGTCTTTTCTCAGAGGTTCTCCAAACATAAAAAGAAGTTCCTCGCAATGTGCTGCTCTCAGACCTTTCTTAGCCCATGGTGAATTTTTGGCACCATGTGCAAAAACATATTTAAAAACTTTTGCTCCATTTTTTGCGAGACCATCAGCAAAATCATTGACAGGACAATTTAGTAATGGATCACCAATCGCCCCCTCGGAAACAAGTTTGAAATAATCTTTGTGTAACTTTTTCGAATAATATTTAAAAAGTTTATCTGGCACTGTTTCAGGTATATCATGAGAAAGTGATTCAAGTACAACATCAAGGACATCTTTTGCATTTTGTCTTGTTACGTTGTTAGGAATTTGTTCCTCCTTTGTACCAGTTGCTTTCAAGAAACCATATGCATAAACATCACCCTCATCTGACGTTGTTCCAATCATGACGTGTCTTCCACTGAAATCTGTCTCACGAAGCAAAGTCCAAGGATCATCTTTTATGAACAAGCCATCAATTGTAGGTGGAAATTCAGGTATATCTGGATGTTTCTCACTCTCAACTAATGTGTGAGCATCAATTTCTTGTAGACATTTCAGTATAGATTCATTATCACTGTTACCGTCACATCCAACACGTTCTGCTAATTTTTTTGCATTTTCACGCGCATTTTCATTATTTATCCAACTCCATGGACAAATACTGGCACCACTTTGAACAATCACGTATTTGAACAAATCCTTAGACCCATCTGCTAATAAATGGAAAGTCATACTTGATCCCCCTGCACTTTGACCATGAATTGTAATCAAATTTGGATCACCTCCAAATGACTCAATATTTTCTTTGATCCATTTCAATGCAAGTTGTTGGTCCAATAGAGCTAAATTACCTGGAGCTGTTTCCTCATCAAGATACAAAAATCCCAAATTTGCAACACGGTATCCAATTGAAACTGTTACGACATCTCCGTAATTTGTCAAACATTCTGTGTCATATAAATGCATCCGAGTTCCACCACTTGTGAAACTTCCTCCGTGAATCCAAACCATAACTGGCAATGGCTCGTCAAACTCAACTGGTGTCACAACATTTAAGTAAAGGCAATCTTCTGAAACATTTTCAGATTCCAAGTAAAATAATCCAGGGTCCATTGGATCATCATTATGCAGAATTTGCATACATGCGTTAGGTTTTGTATCGGTTTTTAACACTTTGGACCATGGTTCAACAGGAACAGGACGTTTGTAGCGTAATTCTTTGAGAGGTGGCTTTGCATACGGAATTCCGTACCAAGCATTCGCTGGTTTACATTTTCCTTCAATTCGGATTCCTTCAACTGGACCTGTGCTCGTTTCTACAATCAAATTCTCAGCGGTTATGAGATGAAGGTAGACAATTAACATGAATATTAATATTTTGCATCTCATTTTGACCAGATAATAACTAAAACTAAAAAGCATATCACAGAAAAGTTACCTTATAAATACGCAAAGTGACTCAAAAAGTTACTTGATGTTATCTAGACATTTATAAAAGACATTATCTGTGAAACGATGACCTTACGTCCATCAACCTGATTTAATTTAAACACGATTTATAATATTCATCTTAATTTTAAATCAAATAAGATTCCTACTTCAAAATGAAAAGTATCTTCAAATAAAAATTCCAATTTGTTTGAATTGCACACACATATCCTTTCGAAATTAAACTCCCTTGATACATTTTAAGCTAATAATAAGCCACTCGAATTTTCTTTTTTATGAACACAAAATTTTTTAATATAATAAAATTTTGATTTATTATCTATTATTTTGTAATAAACATGACAAGAAAGTTATGCAGGGTAAAAAGAAGGTGAATATGAAAAATCCATTTATATTATGAACAGACTCTTGAACAAAGCATACATAATCCTAGTTTAAATTAAATGACATAATGAGAGGACTAACATTGATACAAAATTGAATGGAAAAAAAATATTTTTATGTAATAATGTTATAAAAAATAATAATAATATTAGAAGAGAAAGTACATTAAGATGAAAAAAAAATGAAGGGATGCAAGTCATGTCATTGATGCAAACCCTCTGTTCGATTTCCCTGATAAATAAATAAAAAAAAAAAGTTATTTGAACGGAAGAGATGTTCTACAACAAGCATAAAAGTACCATAAAATTACAGTAAATCTTCATCAATTTCTAATACGTTTCCTTTGTAATTTTATACAGAGATCGAATACCCTCCCCTTTACAATAAAATGCTAGTCTTGTTCATTTCATAAATGATTCACACATACAGAGACATGCACAAACGTGTTCCTTTGAAGTGACAAAGGGTCTTTAAAGTATTACAATGTAATTTTTACGCAACATAATGCAAAAAACGTGTGCATACTAAATTGTATATCAATATTTTCCGTTTTTCACTTCTTTTTTATCTGCTATTCACATATGGTCAGTTGAAGAAAAATTTTCTTATCGACTTTGGACAAATCACTAAGTTTGTTATTGATTTTTTTTATTAATTTTGGATTTGGGGTATTTTTATTTGGCCCATGAGATAACAATAATCGAATAAGAATGACACAATAATTTCAATGAAGATAAGAAATTCTCAAAAAAAATTACATTTGCCTTTAAAAAAATGTCTCAAACCAAAGCATATCCCATAACAAGTCAGAGTGATCATCATGCCTGATATGGTTAAAAAAATCCCATTTTATTCTATGAAATGTGTGTTTTCTGCTGGTGTATGCATTTACTCTCGACATCATCCAAGTATGAAAGTAAATATTTATATCAGAAAAAAATTATTTTAATGTCAATATTATTACATATTTTGCAAAATAAATGGGAAAAGGGTGTCTACATATGTCGGCTTATAGTTAATGTTCTGTAACAGTAAATAACATGGAAGTTTATCTTCCTTTTTTCTTCATTTTTATTCCAACACAATTTAACATCGTATGTGGTCTTGTTATGAGGAAAATTTCGTTCAAAATTAAAACACCCATTAAAAATGAATGAGGAAATGATAAGCTTTTGCATTTAAATTATTCGTTTAAAATCCAATAAAATTTATGATCTAAAGTTTTTTTTTATCATCATGTTAGATTACGCATATGTAAAGCCAAAAATTTCATAAACTGCCTACTCAGATCAATATAAAACTCAATATTATTAAATCAATGTATTTATTTCCAAGCAATGATAAGATGATGATGCAAATTAAATGTTTTCAATTGAAACATCAAACAGAACAACAAATCATAGAAGATGAAAATTGTGTCTTTATAATCTTAAAAGATTTTTTTTTATATCACATTGAGAGCTCCTTGAATTTTATGCATCAAATGTCAAAGGCTAAATATAATAATCGTCATATTTTTGCTCTTTCTCTTACTTTTGCTACAATTTTTTTTTTATTTTACATTTATTACTACATAAAAGGATTTTGCTTTGAATTACTTGTGTTAATGTGTGTTACAAAGGTAGATAACATGAAAAAAAAATGAAAAATCAGTGTCCTGTAATAAAAAACGTTCTGTTATCATTTTGTAACAATTTATTTAAAAAAATGAATGTAATATAAGAATATGATAAGTATTTTATTGTCTTAATATCTTTAAACCATGAAAAAAACATAAAAAAAAGATCTTGAATTAGAAGTAAAGCACCAAAAATCCCAGCAGTGCAAAGCCACGGTGAAAAACTAAATTTAAATCAAATTTTAACGGTTTTTATTGAAAGCAAAATCACATGTTTTAAAAGTTTAAGTTAAAGACAATTTTCTAAGCTACAACTTTGCTGAAGTGACCTACAGCATATTTTACGAGGCGAAGATACAAAGAAAATAAAAGCTATAGAACGTTGATTAGAGAATTTTGAATGAACAAAAGTTGGAATGACCTTGTTTTGAAATATTGTTTTGATATAATAGCCCAATTTTGATGCTCCATCAAAATTTCAACTCAATAGTTTTTTAAATTTACCTTAAAACATTAGCATTTTAATTGTAGCACATTTCAGAAATTATTTTCCTTGAAAATTAAAGCAAAACTATCTACTAAACTTTTCATTCATACACGGTAAAAACAAAAGTTGCCGTAAAACTAATTTACAATTTTCGCTCTAAAACTCAAATTTTTTTACAAAAATTAAGATATTGTATAAGATTCTAAAACATGTTTTTCTGTTGTTTCCAAAACATATTTAGAATTTTTTCTATGACAAATATTACTCATTTTTTCATATCGGCTTGCATCAATTTCTTGTAATTTGTATCAAAAATTTACAATTTTCGCTCTAAAACTCAAATGTTTTTACAAAAATTAAAATGTTGTATAAGATTCTAAAAGATGCTTTTCTGTTGTTTCCAAAACATATTTAGAATTTTTTCTATGACAAATATTTATCAAAATATCACATTTCAAAAAATGAAAATTCTGTAGTACAAAGTTCAAAAACTTGCCGTAGACTTGCCGTACAGTTGCCGTATACGGCAACAACTTGCTGTATACGGCAAGTTTTACGGCAACTTTTTATTCATAGAATTAATTTGTTAAATTTTCTCACCTTCTAACACAATTTACCCAAACATTTATTCAAATCTCTTTATGAAAAAGCTTTAAATAACATAACATTTATGTTTGAAATCATAGCATCTGAGCAAACAATTGACTTTTGTTTATAAATTATGTCAACTCACACGTGTTAACAATATAATTTGAAATTGTATACAATTTCCTTGAAAATTTTGCTTAAAAAACAAAACTTTATAAACAAATTTAGTTGAAAAGGTATTTTTTTTTGTTTGTTTGTAACAGAACAACATGTTTGGGACACTCAGAAGGTAAAGAAATGAAAGGATATGGAAGAAAAGGAGATGAACAGGTGTAAATAAGGAAAAGTTTGTCCATTTATTTAAAATATTCAGGTTTTTTGATCTTCTTAAACAATATTATTTTAAATTTTTTTGTTAATATTTTAAGAATAAGGTAAAAAAAAGAGAAAAACAAAAACACTCAATGTGCTACATTTATTTACATGAAAGCCTAATGAATCTCCTGAACAATATTTAATGGTTTAATTTTACACTTAACGACACTTTTTTCTGTGTATAGCAAAACTTTTTTTTTGTGTTATTTTACTCAAGTCCTTAAACATTACTTTATTATTATTATTAGTATAATGATTGCATAAATTTTCCATTTTTCCTCCTTTTTTTGTTGTGTTACCACTCTGATAACTTTAAACATTTCCACAGACAATTAATTGGAACAAAATGTGTACGAAAAAATTTCCTCTTTTCATAAAACAAAATTATTGCACCATACTTTTTTAATTTTTGTCTCCTCTTTTTTGTCCTTATTGTTGTTGGTTTTAAAAGTACTTTTGAAACTTAGGCGTGAACTTTCTCTTTTCATTCATTTATTTATTCAGTTATTTATTTATTGTTTGTTTGTTGGTTCCATGAGTCAGATAAAACTTTTTTTTACGCAGATCTTCCTTTGGAATCTTCATTCATTTATTATATTAATGCTGTGGAATGGAAAAAGTATTTTGTTCAAAGTTGAAATAACAGTTAAATGGTGTTCAAGGAGCTGTTAAAAATCTTAACACTATAATCACGAAACTGGGTCTGAATGTCCATTTAACTTGAGCGATGGGTATGGTGAGTAAATCTAAATAAATCCTTATCACATGTTCTCACCTCAGTATCTTCTTGATTATCGTAATATATACACGTGTGTGTAGATG
>LN483503.1:176755-203185 GCA_900002565.1 Culicoides sonorensis | reverse complement strand
TATGAATGAATCGAATAAGAGAATGAACGAATGAACAAAATTACTGAACGAATGAATGAATTTTCACCCGTCATATGAATAAAAAATCGGCTCATTAGAAGCTGGAATGGGACCCGTAATGACAGCTTGAATTACGGCTGAAATGACAGCTGAAAATCGAACAGGGAATATCATCTTCCTTTTAAATTTTAACCGTTTTTGGTCTCTTTTAAATTTAAAATTTCTGTGTCTCTCATGTCAAATGTCGACAACTTGAAAAGTGCGACTCTCAATTAAATTTCCCCTTTTCGAGACAAAAAATCTGACCGTCAGTCAGTTTGTTCAATGAAGTCAACAGTTTCATATCGGTATTTTTTTCAATTATTTTTTTTTAGTTGTCCATAAGAAAATTCTTTTAAGATCGGTAAAATACGAGGAAAGAAAATGAAAATATGCTGAAAATTTCAATATTTTATCTCTCAATCAATTGCTCGTCTTTTTATCCTATTGTCAGTGTAAATAAGTCAAATTGAAATACCAAAAAAAAAAATATTTAAATTAACAAAGAAAACAACATTAAAAATTTATTTTTTACAATAAAAAAAAATGTCACATTCAAATCCATTTCAACCGTGGAAACTTCATCCTCCAAATTTATTTAACTCAAGTGGAAATTTTATGCAATATCACTCAATTGCACCACCACCACCACCTTCACTTCAGAATTATAGTACCTTGCATCCACAAAATCCAATTGGAATTGAACAAGTTTCAACTTCAACACCGACACTTGCTGCCACTTCAACCAATAATTTGAACAATAACATTAATAATAGTAGCAGTAGTATTAAAGGAGGACCAAATTATCACAAAATAAATAGCATAGATAAAATGGTTGGCCTTGATAGCTTAGTGGATGAACAAATTGATAATAATCATACGACTGGCGGTAGTGGTGGTGGACATTTGAGTCGTGAAGAAAGAAATAATAAATTGAGACAATTCGCTGAGAAAAATATCAGGTAAGTTTTACGCATTTTTAAATACTTTTATTTTTTATTCGAATTCCTTGATGTTATTATACTGCATTATCGTTTTATTATTTTTTGGTCTTTTTTACTATTCTATATAAAAAAAAAATTTTTTGTATGTATTTCTATATACATAAAAAAAAAATTATTTGTTTGAATATTATATACTCAAACCACCACAAGTACTAATCTCAAGGTAAAGATTTTTTTTGGAAGTAAATAAGTGTTCTAAATGTTTTTTTTCCATTTTATCTTTTTCCCTTTCAATCATGTTCTATTATTTAAGGGAATATTTTGAGAATCTTTATCTTATCAATTTAAGAAAATTATTGTTCAGCAATTCAGATTAAAATTTATCACCTGGACAATTAATTTTTAAAACAAAGTTTTATAACATTTAAAATATTTAAGAAAAAAAAACACTTTTTATTTCATTCATGAGATTTGTAATTCAAGCCAATATGGAGGAAATCTGAAAATGATTCGGAGAACTAAAGGTACCTAAATTTAAAAAAAAATATTTGATGTTATCTTTTAAAGCCTCTCAAGGCCCGCGTCCACTTGTAAGTGGATATGGATGGTCTGTAGTGCTACACGGCGATAAATTATTGTTTCAAACCGTTAAATTCCATTCAAAAAGTAAAAGAATTTTCACAAAAAAGATAAATTCATTGTTAAGGAAAAAAAAAAAGAAAATTGAGTTATATTTTTCTACATCTTACATAATTTTTCAACGCTTAATCCTTTTCAATTAATTGCTCCATCAATTTTATTTTGAAAAAACATTGATGTAACTTCATTTATTCAATTTTAAAAAAATTTATTGAATCCGTAAGATATCTTGTAATGATAAGAGTTTTTTTGTCATAGTACATTAAAACAATTAAATATAAAATTAGATTTTTTAAAATAAAAGTTTCATAATTAATTTTTATTTTCAGTGATGGGGCCAAACAACAAATTATTCATGTTCTTGAAAAAATTTCTCAGCTATCACCGATAGAAAAATTACTTCTGTACCTGAGACTTCCTGGAGGTTATCCCGAAACAGATCCTTTGCGCCAGAGCCAAAACCCATTAGGACAGCGGTCTGAAATTAATCATACAATAAATTGGGTTAAGTCACACCTCGAGCACGATGATAATGTTTCAATTCCAAAGCAAGACGTCTATGACGACTATGTGTATGTGTAATTGGAAGAAATTTTTTATTATAATTTTAAAATGTATATTTTTAGTGCCTATTGTGGTCGTGTCAATATCAAACCATTATCAACGGCCGATTTTGGTAAAGTTATGAAACAAGTATTTCCGAACATAAGACCTCGTAGACTGGGAACTAGAGGAAATTCACGGTATTGTTATGCAGCAATGCGAAAAGCTACAAAATTAGATTGTCCAATTTTACCTGAAATTGGAAGTTCCACAGATGTTGATAGTGGTGGCTTTGATTTTCAACAACATGAAAAATCATGGAGAACTGTCAAAAGTTGGGCTGAAGGATTGTTGAGTTCAGAATTTGACTCCCTTGAACAATTAGCTGAGCACATAAGTAAACAAAATTTAAATTCTCCAGCAAGTATAAGTTCGAGACATCTGTTGCAAAAGAAATTGTTACAAAAAGAGTTGAAGGAGAAGAAAAAAATGAATGTGAGTATTGAATTTGCATTACAATGTTGTATTTTGTTTTCCAAGATTATCATTAATCAATCAAAACATATTTGATGATTGAATTAAAAAACAAAAATATTAATCTGATAACATGGATGAGGTAGAATATACTTTTAATTTCATCAGAAATTTTTTATAATTGAATCTCAACTTTTTTTACGTTTTCATGATATTCAAATATTTGATTTTCTTTAATTTCAGGATAACTCTTTGAAAAAACGTCGAAAGAAACGTAGAAAACTTTCATCACACTCTGATAACTTACAAAACACAGAAGAAAATTCAAATAACAAGCCCGACACTGACAGCCCAAAATCACCAGACACTATTGATACAGGATCTCAAAATACGCAAGAATCGAATAGTGGTGAAACTAAATTACGTGAAACTTCTACTCAAGGTACAAATAAAAGTAATGAACATTGTGATGAACAAACCACCGATAAACATGTAAATCGACCAAAATCTGCTGATATGATTGCTTCTAGTAATAATAAAAAAGCAAAGCCAATTAACAATACACGGTTTGTTCAGCCTCAAACGTCTAAAACAATAAGCAAACGTGCCTCTAATTTAATAAAACAGATGGATAATATGAATGAAGATGATGCCGATGCTGAAGTAAGTGAGTTAGGGGATAATAAAATTCAACAAGAACAGGGAACTATGCGCCTTAAAAAAATAAGACTTACACCTCGTACTGATTTTGGAAATAACAACAATTCACAACATCAAATAAATGAGTCTGGTGGAATGCAAACTGAACAACCAGTTGTCACGGATATTCCACTTCCCTTATCTAGGGAACGCATGATAAGTCTTTGCACAATTAATAAAGATGAACTTGGATGTTATCTGCCAGATCTTGATGTTGATAATGAAGCTGAAGACAATTCACAGGACCAAGAAGTCGAATTAATGCAAATTTTTCAAGCTGAAGGTAAGACTAACAATCATCAGCAACAATTAAATCATAACATTAATAATTTTAATAATAATAATAATAACAATAACATAAATAACTATGAAAAAATTCACAATAGTAGCATTCCAGTTTTAGAAAACTATCAATTACAATTACATAATAATAGTGCGAATAGTAATAATTTTCAGAATAATAATAATACCGATAATCATAACCAAATCCGAAATCAAGATTTACATCAGAACAAAATCTCTGAATTACGTCACATGCTTGCACAAAATCTTCAAACTCAGCAACAACAACACATAATTTCAAATTCAAACGGTTCAAATAATAGTGCTGCTAGTACCTTAGCAATGCTATCACAACGACATATTGAAGATGACGGAAATGTTTTAAATCATAATAATAATAGTAATAATTTTCAAGGTTACAATTATTCTAGAAAAACCATTTTACCAAATAATCAACGTAAAAACACGTTTGTTCCAATATCATCGGGACCAGGCCTTGCAAACCCTAATTTCAATAATCGTCAAATTGAGACATCACCCTTTGTGAGTCCGCGTGCAACACCATTAGCCAAAACTAAACGTAATCCAAATTTACCACCATTACAAATAATTAACCATTTATCTAATCCAAAGACAATTCCCATAATTGGTGCAAGTAATACAGCGTTTACTCGTCCAAATCAATTCAAACAAGAATTACCGGCATCGGCTCCGTCAAGTCCTTCATTAAACGGCACTTATCGATATTATTCGGGACAACCAGCAAATACCGCATCAACAATCTACCATCCCGAGTCTCGATCTCAGAGTGTTCCCCTACATCAACAACCAATTGATGAGTATCCCGGTTATTCTTCGACATGTAATTCCATGAATCCAACTCCAGTGCCATCTGAATATCATGATTTTGAGGATCAGCAATCCCACTTGCTTGAAATGTTTTCTTCGGAATCAGGAGTCGTTCCTAATATTAAGATGGAAGCAAATGAATTAATGTCAACTGATTTTTTGGATTCGGATGAAGTTACAAATATTGATATGAATGATATTCTACCAGATAATAACAAAATAAATTCACTCATATCGCGATCTGTTCCGAGTACACCACTTCCCTCATTACACGCAAATAATTTCAGTAATTCGAAAAACATGAAAAACCAAACACTTTTGAATAATAATATCCATTCAAATGGAATAAATGCATCAAAATATCCTCAATCCGTACCGTCGACACCAATACCAGGATGTGCATTTCGTTACACGCCACCTGCTCGCGACTACTTAATCAATGGCTATAATAACCAATTAGACAAAAATGAGCAAGCACTGGTCGCCAGTTCGTCTTTTATGAATTCAGGAAATGAACCAAATATGGAAAACGCACTCGATAACTTTTCAACAAACTCGTGTCAAGTCACAAATTCAAGTGATTCCTTAATTGAATCAGATATCTTCAATGAAATGACTTAATTTGCCCAAATTTTATTTTTTTAATAGTGATAATATCAGGCACGTGTCAATATGTTGCACATAATACAATTTGTTTACAAATCTCAAATAAATATAAAAAAAATACATCTTCTACTAGATTGCCTTGAACAAGAACAACAAGTGTGCATTAAAAATTTAACGATTTAAATATACTTAAAATACAATTCATAGAACAGCGTTCAACCAAACACTTGTTTATGCATTTTAATATGCATTTTTGTTGGTCTCTTTATGTGCTATAATAAATCTTAACATTGTTGCAATATTTTTATTTTTTATTATTCTTATTACAAAATTGTTAGATATCCATATAAATAATATGCTAATAATAATAACTTATTGTAAGCGTGTAGGAAAATAAAATATTGATACCATTCAACAATTTTTTTGGATGAATATTGATTTGTATTGCTATACATTTTTACACAATCTTATCACTTTTTATTTTCATTTATTATTAAAATTAAATTTCTTTTAATGTGATAAGGAATTGTTGTGTCAAAAAGTCTTGAAATTGATGATATTTTTCAGTGAAATTTTCCTAGAATTCATTATTTGTGTCATTTGGAAAGATTTATGACACTCAATAAATTACATTACATTTATGAATAAAATTAAACTAAAAACAGATATAATTTTATTCATCATGATTATCATATTAACTTAAGTAGCTAGACAGTGTGAAAATCAGTTCCTTAGAAATTTTATAGGGAGGGACGTTTAATTTTAATTTTTTAAATGAAAATTTTCTTCTTATTTTTCTAGATAAAATTTATGAAAAATTTTTACATAAACTTTATGAAAAAAAAATTGACCCTTTCTACTAATGTAACACACAATACGAATAAAAAGCCCATGGTCGTTCAAGTACAAGTTCAGGGTTGCACACGTGGCGATTTATTCCATTTACACAAAACTTTATGTGCGCATTACAACACAAACAAAAAAATAACCACATTTTGTCTATGATGATGATGATAATAATAATATAAAATGAAAACTAAAAGTATACTTTGCCGGCAAATTGCCACAATGTAATACAAATTGTGCAATTCAAATGAATGTAACTGTTGCACATAGTTGACTCATATACGTATCGTCTCTATATAAAAATATATGTTTATATTTGAAAATGTTGTTTAGAATGAAAATAAAAAAAAAACTAAGCGTGTGCAAGTCGTTAAAAGTTGATGTAAAATAGTTATCTGTGTGTTTTTTTTTATTTTATTTCACTTTATTTTATATAAATCAGCTACAAAATGTTCAATGAATGCGCAAATGCATATACAAATAAAATCTTAAATAACATTATTATTATTAAAGTGTGTTTGTTTCGAATAAATTTGCTGTAAAATTTACAATGTAAGGAAATTGAATGTTTTTTAAATGAAATTAGTGCAATGGCCTGCAATTGAATAACCTTGAAAATTATGACACATTTCACTTTTTTATAAAATACCAGACGTCCTCACGTGTTGTACTGCTGACGTTGAAAATCTAATTGAAAACTTTAATAGTAAGATGCAATGCATTAAAATATCTCGATTCTTAAATAAAAAAAATAAAAAGGTTAAAATATTTTAAATTTTATGTCATTATGTAAAATAAATAAACAAAAAATTACATGAGTGTCAAATAGATCATAAAAGTCATGAATTCATTGATAATTTTTTTGAACATATTTTTTATTAAAGGGAAAATTTTTCGATAAAGGTGAAAGTGCATCATTAATTTCAACTTTAGTGCTAGAGTTATCTTAAAGCGAACAAAAAATTATTTCTCTTTAAATTTTGGCTGATTTCCTTTTTCGATTTTTTTCCCCATTCAAAACGAATTTCAAATTCAACCTACTTCACTTCATATGTCATTACCATAAGATGTCATTTAAAAGTAATTGTCTAAAATTATGTATCATCCTACCTCTAATCAATTATCTTTTAAGCCTAGAAGCGCCTAGAAGTTTTATTTTTATATGTATTTTCGTAAAATGGCCAATCATAACTAATTATACTAAAAATAATACAAAAAGTGCAAATTAATTGTATAATTAAGTATTGATTGTATTGGTAATATTTTAGATAAAACTCAAAAAAAAACTAAAATAAATCTACATATAGAAGTATATTTAGAAAAAAAAAACCAAACTTACTTGATACTTGGATACCAATAAAATTAATTTAGATAAATTTTCCTTAAATAAATTGAATTTAAAGGACTGCTTGAGACCGTGTTGGTGCCCTTGTAAAACCTAACCTAACCTATCAATGTTAAGTAGAGTACCTGTGAACCTTTTTAAAAAAATTTTTTTTTCGGATTATGATTTTTTTTTTCGGATTATGATTATTTTCTCGGAACTTTTCACATGAAACTGTAACTGAAACCTGCTTTTAATTTAAAAACTTCAAATTCTATTGTCTTCCTTTTCACATAAATACAAAATGGAGTCATTTCACACCATCACTTGAATTAACTTTAAAACAAATTGTAGTTGCTTGATCTAAGATTTTGATAATAAAAAAACAATTTGATAGGAACCAAATTAAAATTTAACACGAAAAAGCCTTCAAAATTTGAAATCAAGAGGCCATATTTCTTATAAAAATGAAAATTTTTAAAACTAGAATTATTAAAAATATTTAGGAAAAAAACAATAAAATTAAAACTAGGATTTTTACACACAAAAAAATTATTAACAAATTTAATTACACACAAATGAAATGATGAGTACTGATAAATTATTAGTCAAAATGAATTAAAAAATTAAAATTATAATCATAAACATTGTTAAATTTTTTGAAAAATTTATTTTTTTTGTTATTTTTAATTAAAAAATTTTATACTTTAAAAAATAATTAATTATTTTACTTAAAAAAATTCTATTAAATAAAATTATATTAAATTTAACTTTAATTTTATAAAAATTAAAACTTTAGGATAAAACTTGTTACTTTTAGATGATATATTCGTTATAAAAAATTATGTTAAAATATAAAAAAAATGATATAAAAACTAAACTCAGAAGGTAAAAAATCAATTAAGACAAGGAAAAGTACGGATTTTTTTTGTCTTTTATAGAAAAACCAAACAAATTATAGTCGTAAAATAAAAATGTTTATAAATAATGATAAAAATAATACAAAAAATTATAAACAATGAAAAGTGTGAACCAAAAACTATTAACAGTTGAATAAATAATAAAAATAATTGTTATATATTATGATTGACGTAAAAATTGTTTATTTTTCATGAATCATAAGAATGATTTTGTTTTCAGTTATAAATGTGCATTGAACTTGAGTAAGTTAAGGAAAGTGGGTCAAAATATCCTTGCTTCGATCCCAAAATCATACACTGTAAGTTGCAAACTGCCCGTATTGCCAACGAGCACAATACTCAAATTTTTTGTAAAGTGGAATCCTTTGTGAATGTCGAGCAAAGTTGCCCGGTTGGAAAAAGTAAAACTTTGCAATGCGGGGCGATTTCAACTCATAGTGTCTTAAGAACTAATGCTCTAAGTTCAAGGCTGGCTCCGGATTGACACTCGTAATTCCTTAATCTGATAATTAGAGACTTGCATATCTTGGTGGCTGGATATGATCAAATGGTCGCAACCTTCTGCATCTGTATCGACCGTCAAGCTGCCATCTGACTTCCTTACAGATTAATTCAAGAACAGTTCTTGAGTGCGGAACCAGAAAAGGCTAGAGAGGCTAGGCTTTTCCGTAGGGTACTTTTAGACAGACTCGCATCTAGACTGCTGCACATCTGCTTTATGTCTGCGTAAAAAAAATGGCCATATAATGATAAATATGGGTAAGTACAATGGACCCGTTTGTAGCTCTGAGTGCTGGTTCTCTTCCAAGATCGTCCTAGAAATCTGATCTGATTTGAAACCATCTTTCACGGAAAGGCTTCTCTGATATTTTTTCCAAACCTCTAAACTCCATGCCATTTTGGACCCATTACGATTAACTCACTTCTAAGGATGTTCAATTGATTTCTACAACAAAAAAATATTATTTTTTTATAATTTCTTCTATTTGACATATAAATAATATTGATTTACATGAAACATGTTACAAAAAAAAGTAATTTCTCCTCAGCAACATCCCCCTCCATTATTTTAAAAGACAAACTTGAAAATAAAATTAAAGAGTGGTTTAATATTTTCATTATAAACTGTTAATTCCACCAGTTTTTGTTTGAACGTGATACGAGAAAGAAGACACATTAACGTTTGACTTTAATTTAATTTGAAATTCTGAATCCATTCAACTTGCATTTAATTACAGTTCAATTAAAATTAAACTTACAACCATCAAAAATCCATTACATAATCAAAATTTCTATGAAAAAGTTTTATTTTAAATAAGCGGAACTCCTTAAAAAATATTAAATGTTACTTCAGACATTTAACAAATGAATGACTCAATAAAAAATCCATAAAAAATTAAGTTGTTATATTGTATTACAACCATAAATAATAACTCAATTATAAACGTTGCATTTCAAAAGAAATTGAAAGTGTGCTAATTTGTATGCGATTCTTCAGTGATTAAAATCTGTCATTCATTTTATTTTTTTTATATTAATTTTGTTGTTATAATCAATGAAATCAGAGCAAAGAAAGTGACTTTTTACAAGAAATTCAATTAAATATAAAAATTAAATTACACATATGAGGAAAATGACTTTTTATAGAATGTTAAAAGAAATTATGGATAAACGAGAGTGGTTTTTGCTGATTATAGTCATTTGTACAATGACGATTAAAGAAGCTGATTCTTATGATAATGTAACATCAACATTAGATGCAATAAGTGAATATACACCATGGTCAAGTTTATTGGAAGAATCGACAATTGGGTAAGTATTTTTGTTTTCTATGAATTTGAGACTTGGACCGACTGAAAATCTGACTTAACCGATGAAATTTGCACGAATGACATTAGTAAATGTGATTATTTTGGGTTTTTTTCCTTTTGCAATCAGTTTATGACAAGATGAAATTAAAAAATGAGAAAAGTCACCTTGAACGATGTTCACAAGCGCATTTCCATAAATCTAGTTCATCATTTTTATTTAAATGTAACACAGACAGACACGGATTCTCTGAACTTTTAATGCTAAGAAATATTAAACTGTGAATGAGCTGTCAATACAGATTGACATGAGTGCCCACAATACTCATTTTAAAATCGACTGGGTTATTTCCAAAATAATTGCAAAATTTCTTTCAATCATCAACAAATTTTAAATTGGAAACTCCCAATTTCATGCTTTACAGATTGACAAAAAACGTAAAAGGATATAATTCATTATTTAATGTTTTCTGTCATTATTCAAAAAGAGGGGTCATTAAAAAGAAATTCACAGTTAAAAGCAAAAAAAAATAATAAAATGTCAATAAAAAAAACGAGTTTCAATTATTTGCATTCAATTTTCAATATTTTTAAAAAAATTTAACCCTTCATCACATGATCGAAATTAAAAAATTATTCTCAGAAATCATTTAATTTGGATTTAAAAAAATCCCACGTTTTCAAGTTCAAAGACAAATTTTATCTCGTATTCAATTTTTTACTTCATAAATTTGCTGTTACCTCATAATTCAAGTCTCCACTTTAAAGTAAAAAGAAGTTATTCAGACTAAAAATAACATAATATAATAAGATGACGTGATATATAACATTCAAAATATTGTTCAACTTACATGCAATAATAAGTGAAAGTGACAAACATTATTATATTATAAAATTTATTTTTAAGAAGAGAAATACAAAAAAAAATAAATAAAAGTCACCACACTTTTGTTTTGATCGATATTGTGAATTCGTGTGCATCAAATATTAAAATGTCTGATTTCAAAATCCATGACTTAGCTTTAGATTGTTAATTTAATTTACGTTTTTGTTTTTAAATATTTTTAGCGAATCAAGTCGTAGTGCCCGAATTCTTCTTCCAAATAACAACAATAATTACGTTCAACACAACACATTTAATCCTTCACCACCTCAGCCATTTAATCATCACCATCAAAATCAGTATATACCAGCAAATAATTATTATTTTTCAAATCGTGTCGATAATGTTGAAACGATTGAATATGATCCAAAACCACATCCAACTACAACTCATCCGACAACGACTTTACCTCCCAGACCACAAACGTACCAAAATTTTTCACCAGTAAGGCAAAATAATTATCAACAGAATTTGATGCCATCACAACGAGAAATTACGGAAACTGACCTTTTCCTTTTATCAGCAATTGAGAAATTGACTTTTAGAGTGGATTACATTGAGAAACGGTTGAAAAAAACTGAACAAATTTTGTACTACATCATGGAGGGAAGTCCCGAACAAATTCAACAGAAACCAGGTAATTGTCTATCAAAATTAAAATGAATTTGAGATTAATTTTTTTTCTCATAGCATGTCCTGGCAATTTCACCCTAATCGGAGATACTTGTTATTTTATTGGAATTGATCGTGGCCTCAATTGGAAGTCAGCAGCTGCAATGTGTAAATCACTTGGAGGACAACTGGCCGAACTTGATCCAAATTCAAGGTATCAAGATGTTATTTTCCGTTTACTCAACGATTTCAGTGTTCGTGGAAAAGACTTTTGGGTCGGCGGGCTGAATCCAGGTCTCTTATGGATGTGGATTAATTCGGGAAAACCAGTGAATCCTAACGCTAAACTTGATAAATTGGTGCCACAAAGAAAAAGTAGAATTATCGTAGAAAATGACGTTATTGTGCCAAGTCCTGTTAAAATTAATGCCACATTGAATATAACGGAAGAGGACGCTAAAGTAACTCAGTCATCATCATCGTCGTCAGAGGAAGAAGAAGATGAAATTAAAGGAAAGGTAATTAACGGTGTGCAAGGAACTACACCAGCCAATCCAAAAATTGTAAATCGACCTCCACCAACAAAAAGGCCAGCAAATGGAAGTTCTCAGCCGAATCCTGTAAAACAAGATCCAAATGAAATTAAAGGTGATGGAAGGTGTTTAAGACTCTCATATAATCCGTCGACACACACTTATGGCTATACAGGGGTTGATTGTGTTCAACGGTCAAATTATTTGTGTGAGTTGAAAGATAGAACTTCTGAAAATGAAATCAGTCGAATTGCAAAGTCATTAAATTTCAATTAGTTTTAAGTATTTATTTGATTTATTTTTTTTCTGTTTATTTTTACATCGTGAATTGAAATAAATTATTATTTTCTTAAGTCATTTAGTCTTTATTGGAATCACTTGAGGGAAGAATCATGCTAACATAAAAATTTGCAGTTCTAAGTAAACCTAATGCAGCTAAGATAAAAGTCAAACCAACCAGAACTCGATCCATGGGGCCTCCTTTGAGAAAAATCGGAAGACCATCATCTTTTTGGAAGTGACGTTGCTTTTCCTTCAAAGCACTCAAATCCACCACATTTTCAAGTTGCTTGGATTCTGGATTTGTGTGCGCTACATAATTTATATTTTCTGGGAGGTGCGTTAAGTCCGGATTTGTCGAGTGATCTTTAGAATTAGAATCCAAGACGCCTGGTTTGCAGTTTGGGTCTCGTGAGACAAAACTTCGATTTAATTTTAAATTCAAAAATTTTCTTAAATTTGAGAGATAATTCACGCCACGATTAATGGACATCGTTTCTCAGTTTCTTTTTGGTCATCAAATTAAATTTGAATCGGATGAGACTTGAAACTCATGACATTCTGTGATATTTTTCTCTCAGACATTTAAATTGTTTGTTAAAAAATAACAAAAATATTGATAACATTAGTTTACATTTGTTTATTTGTCAAGCAATGATTTGTACAATATTTTAAAAATTTTACTACTATCTACTATTTAATTTAACAATAAGAAGATTCATTAAAGATTTGGAGTAATCAGTCATTTAATTATTGTTAATATTTAAATTTTTTCGGTAACTATTCATCTGTAAGATAAAATCAAATTTTTTTAATTTGAATTTTTCTTATGGATTACCATTTACTTACTCATAAAAATACTCAACATTGTCATTGTGCCAAATCCAATGAGCACAGAAAGGCATTGTGTGATTCCAGCATATTTTCGATCACTCAAATGCCATCTCGCTTTTTCTCGTGGCAAAACTTCACATACAGTTACATAAAGTAAAGTTCCACCCGCCAATGCTTGTAATACTTGAAGTGCCGGTGTATCGTAAACTGTTTTGAGATCAACAATTGCCATCCCAATGCCAATTCCAAGAATTGAACCAAATGAGAAAATGAGTATTGCTAAAAGTTGATTACGAAATCTGGCGCCAGGTGTTGAAGAGAGTTCGACCCCCAAACAAAATCCGACAACAAATTTGTGGCATGCCACAGCACCGAGCAGTAAAAGAACTTTTGCTGATGTATCTTGAACTCCAACTGCAATTCCTTCTAAAATTGAGTGCAAACTTAATGCAAATAAAAGTCCAGCATGTCCAGCCAAACTTTGTTCACACGGTTCTCTGTGATTTGTATGACATATTCTTGAATTGGCCTCGGCATCCGCACGCTCTTCAATCTGTCTAATTGTTTCTTCTTGTCTTACGTAATGTTCGGAACTGTCACTAAATGAAAAGAAAAGTAAATTTAAAATAAATTTTCTTCAAAAAGACGTTTAACACTTACTCTAACAAAGATTGCGTTTCCGACATTGCTCCATAGTTATGACCACCACAAGGTCTTGTCCCATCATGCTGATGTGTATTCGAGTGTCTGCGTGGTGGTGCACTAATATCAGTATGTGTATGTCTAATAGCTTCGCCACAAATTAAATGTAACAACTCGTCAGCCACATACACCATGAAAAATCCACCACAAAATATCAATTCAGGATAATTTGGTAATTTTTCACGTACTTCCGGCAACATATGTATCAATGATGTTGCCAAAAGAACTCCAGCTCCAAAACACAGTAAATTTGAGATTATAAGTGGTTGTCGTCGGCGATTTGTTCGTGTAAAAAATGCAGGTAGCAGGCCAAATATTAAACTGCCACCACCCAACGCTAACATAGCTAGTATTTTTGTGTTATCCTTATCCATTTGGAGTGCGTGTATTAAACCTCTCGTTCTTTCGGTTGTTAAATCCATAATGATGTAAAATTTTGAATTATAATCTTTTGAATGTCTAATCTTAAAAAAAAACATAATGAAAAGAAAAATTTTAAACTCGCTTTAATAGGAAAAAAATCTTATCAGTATAAACAAAAGTTATCAGAGATATGTGACAAAAATAAAGATTTACTGCATCATACAGAGCTTTGATATTGCCAAAATTTACATTTACGATTTTCAGTAAAATGGGTCACGCTTAGACAAGACTTTGTGATAACAATTTTATCTGCCTGTTTTAGATAAACATTATCAGTCGAAGGTCACAAGTAAATGAACTTATTTAAAAAAAAATAAATAATACACAATTTAAAAAAAAACTACCTCAAAATATTTAAAACTAAGACCCGGACCAGGCCTTTGTAACAATCAAATTCAAACTGGTTTCTTTGTTTCGAACAGTACTGTTTTTGAATAAATCACCACTATCTTATTTTTCTGTATCTCTATACCGGTGTATGCCGATTCACTGTATACGATAATTTACGAAAGAATTCAATGGCTTTGTATTGGTTTGATAGTGTTTTGTTTTGATTTAAACAAAAGTGGAGGGTTTTCTTACTTATGACTCAGTGCACTAACATTTAATTTGTTTAAATATTCTTATTTTATGATTTATTCCTGATTATATGATAAGAATTATTGATAAATGATGTTTAATGGCAAAAATCATTAAAAATTGAACGAATTTAATTTAAACTAATTTTAACAGCTGAATTTACCTTTATAGAATTTCCTATCACCAATTTATCACTCCATTTTCTTATTTTGATCAATTTATTGAATAAAACTTAAAATATTTTAACTAATTTTTACGAAAACTTCAAAAATTTCATTTAATAACAACAATAAAAAAAATACGTCAATTTCAAAACAAAGAAACATTGGAACTGAGACTTGAAAAATAATGTATGGTTGGTTTGTACCATGTAGCCCATAGGTATACACACACACATACATAGAACCGTAGTACAGAAAGGGAATGCATGAACAGGGTTCAGAAAAAATGAAAGAAATTTGTATTGATTTCAAGTTGAACTTCATTGAGAATTATGATAGAAGATAGAGAAAAACTTCCATACAAAAATGTTCAAGAGAGCAAAACGATTAATGAAAATATAAAACTTGTTGATCCATTTTCGTTTTATCAATACGAATTTCCAACCAAAATTATAAAGGCAATTCAAATAACATATAATCATAAAAGAAAATTTCATGTTTGAAAACCTTTTAAAAGCATAACAAAAAACAAGTTATGGAAAATTACGCATTCTATCAGCATAAAAATATGTAATGATGAATCACTTAGAGTAAAAAGAAAATGTATATTGAAGGAAAAGGAATTTATATGGTATTTAATGGTGTGAAATCGTCTTTCATTCTTTGTTTTATGTAGAGACACGCACTTATTCCATTTTACAACGTGATATTTGTTGATATCCTAGTTTTTTTCCTCATTAAGGGAAATTATGGAAATGAGTTTATTAAAACTTACCTTGAGATTTTCTTTTTTTCATATTCAATTCAATATTCAGGCAAATTTTTCATTGAAATTTATTGTTTAACATTAAAAATGATTGCATATTTTCTAGCGATTTCTATCTAAATTCTTTCATTTCATAAAAACTATTTAATTTGATTTTTTCACCAAAATATTGTCTCGCTTCAATACTTGATTTTTTAATTGAATTGGTTAAATAACGAGCCATTGCTGTTCGATTATTTTTATAACTTGAAAGCTCAACATTCAAACATGGCAGTTGGGGTCTGACTCCCCAACCGTGCTGCGTTTCGTGTGGCATCATCGTGCAAATTGACGGTTCATCAATTAGAACATTTTTCATTTGAATTCGCTTTTGCATTTTGTAGAGTGGCAGCAACGGTAAATTTTGCATTGATGGCTCAAGGGCAGTGAATTTTGAAAATGTTTCACGATATTTCCGGCGATCAGAGTCACTGAGGAGATGATTGCGATGAAAACTTACATAAATCTGAATTGAATGGATTATATTAAGGTAAATAAATTTGAAATTAAAATCAAATTACCATTTGGATCAGACCACAGCTTCTTATGAGAAATTCTCGTTGAGATAAGAGAGAATTCCTTTCTTTTTCTTCGGTTTCAGGTATATTTTCGACAATAAATCCATCGAATTTATTGACTACTGAATTTTGACCCTTATTTGAACGTTTTTTACGGGATATTTTTGTATCATCTCCCTCCCCTTTAGAGTAACATAACCCTTTTCGCTTTTCTTCTAATTCAAATCTTTGTTTCTTAGCACATTCCTCTCGGCGTCTACTTGCAGCGGTCTCGGAATACACTGAAACTTGATTTTGAGCACAAAAAAATTTTGCATATCGATGAGGATCACCAGGTGGTGGCATGACACGACGAAAGCCAGCCAAATTGGTTTCCTCCCACTCGATTTGTAAGGCCCATGCCTTGCAACCATCTTCGTTGGGCTCATTTGTGCTACTTCTGTTCATAAAGTTAAAGAATTGGAATGAAATTCAAAGAAAATTTAATAAACTTACTCTTTTGAAATTCTATGTGCATTGTCGCCTTGAACATCTTTATGCTCACGAATTTTTTGCAACAATCTCATCCTTACCCGTTTCTTATCTTCTTCAATCACTCTCTTCTTAACATTATTATCAATATTCAGCAATAATAACGTATCTCTAATTAACGCTTCCTTAACCTCCTTATCTACATCTTGATTTGTTTGAAAGCTCGGAGAATGATTCACCTCCAAAATAAATGGCTTCAGCTTATGATCAATCAAAATATCAATTCCCAAGAGTTCAAAACACGCTTGGACAACATCATGATTCGGAAAACTCGCATTATAATTGTGTTTCAACATTGGCCAAGCACTTATAACTGTTTTCACAATAATATCATCCACATTCGCCCACAACAATTCAATATCATGTCCTTCGGCAGCTAATATTTTATTTAATGTAGTAAATTTACGTTTACTTCCACTTTCGAGATCATGCGAAAACATGCGACTATGACGATTAACCGAATAATTCGTAAGATGCATAAACACATTTGATGTGTTCATTGTATTGGGTTCCCTGTATTTGGATGTGGCGAAACGTGCCAGTCCTTCGTTGTAGACGAAAATTCGAAGTGGTTCGAGTGACGTGATTAATGTGTAAACGCGTAAATCAAATTTAAATCCATCTATAAGTAAGGGCTTGCAAAGATATATTTGACATATGAGACGTTCAGTTGGATCAACTTCTTTTAGATTTTTTGTCAACCAAATTCCTTTGCCTTGTGAACTGTGATCTGGTTTCAAAATGAAAGTTTTGTTCTTGAAACGTCTGCTGTAGTTCATTGCATCACCGTAACTGAAAAAAAAACATTTATGTCATGAAAAATTCATTTGAATCGCTAAACCGGACTCACTCTGCTGGAAAACACCACGTTTTGGGAAATATTTGATAATCAGTTGGAAATAATTTAAGCATCCGATTCATATTTCTAGCTAATAAGTCTTTTCGTGAAATTTCGTACATGCCAGGAAAGTGATTAATTTTTTGGAATCGCCGCATGTCTCGACAAAATTCAACTGGTGGAATGGAGTCCGTCCAACACACATTCCACAAGTCAAATTCTTTGACCAATTTGTATCCAAGATGTTTTGCGACCTTTCCAATAATTTCATAACGACTATTGAGAACGCATATCGAGAGAGGTAACTTTTTTTTCTTTTTAACATGTTTCTCGTTGGAACCATCCTTGGAACATCGTTTTTTTGATCTTATATGAAACATGAATCAAAATTGATGAAATGTCATTAAAATTTGTATTTACTTACTTGATATTCGGTAATCCCTTATGTTTGGTAACCGAATGATGACTTTTTGATGTCAATCCATCTTCATTTTTGTTGTTAAAGACAACTGAATATGAATTGTTGTTAACTTTCAGCAAGCCAGTTTGACAACACTCTCGATATTTATTATTGTTGTTATTATTTGAAGGTTTAAGGACCCCACGTCTTTTTTTATTGTTAATATTATCATTTTCTTCTGTTTCAGTGGAAGAAGATGAATAATTTTCAGATTCTTCATCATCATCCTCCTCTTCCTCATTCTCATCCTCTGACTCTTCACTTGTTTCATCCTCACTGCTTTCACTATTCTGATCACCACTCGACTCCTTACTATCACAATTTGGTTCCTTAACTAAGAATTTTCTTCTTCTGTTATTTTTACACAGATTATTCGTATAATTTCGCATATTGTCCACATTGTTATTATTGTTTTGGCCTTTATTAGTCTGATGTTCAAACGAATTTCCATTCATATCAACACAACTTTTTCGGTTTTTATTTAAATACAATTCTGAAAACCATGAACTCATTTATTATTTTAAAATTTTAAAATCAATTTTATATTTTTTTTTAAAACCAAGTATGTGTGACAGTTACGATGCACGATTCGAATGAAACTATTTATGGAAATTGATTGATTTCTCTAGTTTTCCTTTAAATAATTGTTTTGAATCACCTCGGAAATTTAAATTTGTATTTAAAAGTGAAAATAATTCAACAATTTTCCTTTCACTCTTTTCTTTTGTATTTTTAAATCATTTTTCAATACCATGTAAAATAATTATATTTATCTACTAACCAAAATATTATTATTATTTTAATATGACAGTGAATTTCTGAACGTTAGTTTAAAATAAATTTAACAAATTAATTTTTTTTCACCCTTTTTGGTAAATTTTCCTTCAAAATTTAAATTTAATTACTCGAAGAAGGGAAAAATTTGGGTGAAAATGACGTCTTATTTGAACACTGTCTCAAATAGCAATGCCTACTTTTATATTTTATTAAATATTACCTCGATTTTAATTTTAATTGCATTTTAATGTAGTAGCGAAATTGTTGTCGCATGAAAAATGTTATTAACATAGTTTTAAAGACAATAAAAAAAATAAAAGTTTTTGTTCTAGGTTCATAGGTAAAAATTGTTTTACATCAAAAAACTTATATCCTAACAAAAGATATGCGAAAATAGATTCATATCAAGTATGAAATTGTAACGTCACTGTCTCACTTGGGTTAAGGAAAAAATATTTTTAACTTTTAAATAATAGTCATTTTTCCATAAATAGCTCAATTTGAAACTTATTTAAAGTTTTTCAGCACGATTACCGTCTTTTTATAAAAAAAATTATGTATTGAGGGAGCACGTGTTATCCCATCGTCCGTCGCTTAGAGCGAGATTAAGTTTTTTTGCTATTTTGTGCTCGAAAAAGGAGCTAATCACAATTTTGCATCACTCATTTGGTTTTAGAATTGAATCGAAAGGCATTTTGAACTCAAAAATTTGAAAAAAAACCGTTAAATTTAAAAAAAAAACAATTTCGAACTTTAAAAAAAAAAATTTAAAAAATTTAAAATTAAAATGCACTTTTCATAACCGTTTAGTGGTAAATATTTGCCATTTGTTTATATTCAAAGGAATATTTTTAGCATAAATCCTCAATTATAACTGTCTCTATACTTGAGTTTTACTTGAAAATTAATAACTCATTGCGGGAAAAACTTTTCGTGTAGCTATAAAATTTTATGAGTCCGAGGCATTATTTTCCATTAAAAAAATTGCAAAACTTACTAAATCTACTGAAATACATTTAAAAGCCGTTTTTTGAATATTTTTAATTATGTTAGCTTTTCATGTCGATATTATGGCAGTTATTTTTCTTTTGTTTCGCATTTTAATTGATATTTTTCTTTTTAATAAAGCATATTTTTTTTAAATTCACTTATAAACACGAAAATTTTGAGTAATTAACACTTTGCCTTGCATTTATTTTAATTTTCAATTATTATATTTTCTTGAAAAAAATTTCTGCTATAAGTATTTCAATTAAAAAGGCACTTAAAAATCGTATCTTCCGGTTACGGTCGTGCACTTCAATGACAATTTTCCAAGGATAATTTGCAAACGAAATTTATTTACTGCTTCATGGTATTTTAATGTAAGCAAATATTTCACGTAAAATTGAAAACTATTACGAAACAATGTTAAATGGCAACTAAAATATTTGAACTAAAAACAATTTTACCTGCCATCAAGTTATTTTCAGTGAGTGAGTACTCTTTTTATTTATTATTATCGGTATATGTGAGTATGTACATTTTACATGTGTTGTGTTTGCATCTAGGCTAGTGGAAAATTCTGTATATTTTATGACAGGAAAATGATTAAATGTGTGGTGTAGCTCAAGTTGAACAAAAACATGTGAGCGTGACTGAATCTAGGGACTGAAGACAAATAGAGTTCACCGGTCGTGTATGATGTAATGTCTGATTTTTGTTTACTTGTGTGTATGGTGGAGACGGAAAGTTGTTATAGTAATACGAAAATATTGAAATAATATTTTAATTTCTCTCTTGTAAGTTGATTTGATTATGTCAACTTCCATTACATTGTATGATAAACAAGGAACCGTTAAATATTTCCATGTATCATTCAAAAAAAACAACCATTTGTAGAGTGAAGCTCAACTTAATAAGATCAAAGTTCATATAACAAAAAAACATTATAATTTCCTTTAACTTTAACTTAAAACAAATAATACGATTAAATTTTAGTACACTTAATTTGAAATCATGTTAAATGTGGGGTATATTTATATCTGATATATCCTGTGTGCGTGTTAAACTTCACTTTTAATGCCTACACAATTACAATTTTCAAATTTTCATGTTTTTATTAATAAAATAATACTGTTTAATAATCGAAACAAAAGGGGAGCAATCAAATTAAATACCTATTTGAATTTATTTGAAAGGGAAAGTCAACACATTTTTCATGAAATCATGATTTGAATGTTAAAAATTATTTACTTTGACATACTGGAACCCCAAAAATCATAATGGTGGTCAATGACTTGTGAAATAAGTGCGATATATTAACCAGGTCAATGCGTAATTATGATGAAAAGCCATTTCATTAACTTGTGTATAAGGAATTGGAAGAGAAATAAAATAAAAGGGAATTTTTCGTATTCATTGTTTATATTTCTAAAAAATTAGTATTATTTACAATAATTTAAAATTTCTTAAAATATTTTTTTTTTTACAAAAGAATCAAATTTTGTTCATTTCCTAACAATAGTTTATCATTTCATATTAAAAATTATTTTTATTAATTTTTTGTATTAAATCTTAATTAATGTTTACAAGTAGAATTGTAACCAATACGAACGCAACTATTTTAAATTAGTCAGTTAAGTGTGAACTACCCTTTAAATTTTTTTTTTCTTTTTTTGCAACGTCGTGACAATTTTTTTAATTAAATTAAAAAAATAATTAATAAAGGGCATATTTACTGAGCAAATTTTATACTGACTCAAGAATTCAGGATTTAAGAGGTAGATTAAGAGTTTTTTTTTCAATATATTTCGACTGGTGATGCGCTTTAAAATCATTTATAAGTTTAACTTTTAATATTATATTAAGTATTGTTGAATGTTAAAAGAATTTACAGTTAATTTAAAATTAAAATTAAAAAAAAAATTTAATAATATTAAGTTTACATGTAAGTGACTATAAATAAAATTATTCAATTATGTTAAATTAAGCAGTCTCTATTTCAAAATTTTGTATTTTTTTTTTTTAATTTATTGGTCTAAATTTATGTGTGTTACAGGAAAGACAAAAAAAGATTTTAACATTAAATTTAAAATTTACGGCCTTGTAAATTGTGAAGTTTTTTTAATTCATAATTTATCTTCCATCACGGTTTTTGTCATTATCTCTTCCTAATGAAAATATAGTTTTGTCCTTTGACTTCGTTAATTTAGCTAAAACTTTAAAAAAAAATTACTTTCGTTTTGAAGGCATTTTTAATCTCTAAACTAGTAATAATACAATTTTTAGCTTTTAGAATTTAATTTAAAATTTAACTTTTTACATAATTAAAAATTAACGTTAACAGTATTTTACATTTAAGTAATTAACGGTTTTATAAACTAAATATCATTTTTTTTTATTCAAAATTAATCTCATTTATGATTTTTTTATGGACTTTCAACAGTTCTATGAAAAGTATTTTTCTTCTTCTTAATTTGACATACTTGCTTATCGTTGATTGAAAAAGAAAAATTACTTTAAAAATGTAACTAGAACTGTGTAAATTGGTTATCTTAAATTTTTAATAATTTTTTTTTCATTAAAATATTTGCTAAGTTTTAAAATTAAAATTACTTCGATAAGAAGTCAAACATGTAGCATTATGGTTTAAGTTTTACGAGGGGTATGTTTTTGGAAGACAAACATTTGTCACAACACCATTCTGCATATACTTCACTATGAATTAATTGATAGGCTGCTTCTGTTAAACCACTACATGATCTGTAAAAGTTGAATATTTATTTAATTGAATGTTTTTGAATTTTACAATAATAAAAAAACATTACCTATGAAACCAAAAATTACATCCTGACTCACACAACATTGCTTGATCGTTATCGTGTACTTCTTTATGGCATACCCCACAGGGGTATATTGGTGGTGCATTTGGGTTCTGTGGATTAAATACCATTGGTTGGTCAGGCGGATAAATTTTACCAGCACTAACTGGCATTGGTTTGGGTGGACCATATGGATTCATTCCCATCGGACCATTTGGACCCATACCATTTGGAACGTTATTAGGACCCATACTCATCATACCACCCATTTGTGGATGTGGTTGCATTCCTGGTCCATTATTGCCTATTTGCATTTGTGGATTCATAGGTCCCATGTTAGGGCTACCGCCCATCATTGAATTTGGAGGCATTCCTATTTTTTTGAATAAGAATTATTATCATTGTTTGTAATTAATGAAAAAAGGAAAAGTTACCTAATCGTTGCTGCTGTTGTTGATTTTGCTGTTGATTTTGTTGTTGTTGCTGCTGCTGTTGTTGCTGTTGCTGCTGCTGTTGTTGCTGATGCTGCATTTGTTGTGAATTTAATCCTAAATTTTGATTATTCATACCATCATTTTGTTGTTGTTGTTGTGCATTGACACCTCCTGGTCCAATATTAGGACCACCAGGTCCCATTTGTGACATTAAATTTCCACTATTACTACCCATTGTTCCACTATTATTCATAATATTGCTATTCATTGGATTACTTGGTCCATTATTATTTGGACCTCCCATCATTTGTGACATAAGTTGAGGATTATTAGGATTTCCTACAGGTGAAGGACCATTAGGCATGTTATTTATTCGAGAACCAGGTCCCATTTGGGATGGCATGTGTGATGGCATTTGATTAGGATTGAGTGGCATTCCACCTGGCCCAGACATTGGTCCATTTCCAAGGGGACTGTGCATTGACATTGGTCCGTTATTCATTCCACAACCATGCATTGGACTACCCATACTATTACTCATTGGTGAACCTATGGCGTTCATTGGACTACCTGTAATTTTAAAGTAAAAATGTTAATTTAAATTCTCAAAATTAAATTCGAATAAATGAATATACCTAAAGGATTTCCACTCATTGGACTTCCCATAGATCTATTAGGACCACTTAATGGCGATAATCCTCCCATTGGTGACATATTAGGATTCATAGGTGACATTCCTCCAGGCGGCATTCCACTCATTGGTGAAATGCCTCTAGCTCCTATATGAGGTCCCATCATACCCATCCCCATTGGACTCATACCTCTCATTGGTCCACCAGGACCCATATGTGGATGCATATGTGGATTCATTCCACCTGGATGCATACCTCCCATATGTGACATTGGCGATTGACTCATCGATGGTGCATCATCAAATGGATTTGACGCTACAATTGTGTCTCCATATCCACTCAGTGGAGGTGGCAGAAGGTCTTGTGGTGTTGGAGTAGGTGTTGCATTAATCGGTGGATTTGCGGCATTTGTATTTTTTCTTCGTTTTTTTGGATTACTAGGAGCTGCCGGTAATTGTGATGTTTCATTCGGAGGAGGCTTAAAATCTGGAGGACACAATCCAGGCCCTGGCATTCTATAAGGAGCCATCCCTAGATTATGTGTCATACTCTTAGTTCTTCCAATTTTTGCGGCTTTTATTTTGCAACGATTTAAAAAAAACTTCAAATTAAAAATACAACGTTTTTCCCTTTATCTGTGTGTGCTACAATGACAATCTTTAGTAGCTCACTGATTCTCTTAATCAACTCTTAAATTGGTTTTAATTTTTTTTAATTAATCATTCAATTGAACTAGTTTTGTGATTGCTTTGATCTCACTTCTCAGTATTTCACTTTTTTTAAAACATAGTCTTACTTTTTGTTCTCTTAAATTTTTTTTTATGGTTAAATTAAGAACTAACTAATTACTTTATTCTATTCATAAATAATTCAATTTCTACTAAAATCATTTATAATAATAATAATAATACAGAAACAACACGGTCCAATGATTTGATGATTCCTAAAATAATAAAAATCTATAATTAGTAAATTGAAGATTAAATATGTATACCGGTGTAGCAGTTTCGTATAATTAACAGAAAAGGTACAATAAAAACGATACATAGAAAAACTTGCAGCAGTATGATGAAAAGTGAAGATATTCAAAAATAAAGAATTGAAACAAATTTTGTTTAAATTTAAATTTATCAATGAAACAAACAGATACACATGTTGCCTAGAGTAGACTTGAATTGATTTAATGTTAACTTTGC
The DNA here is from genome assembly GCA_900002565.1 of Culicoides sonorensis. Lineage (NCBI taxonomy): Eukaryota > Metazoa > Arthropoda > Insecta > Diptera > Ceratopogonidae > Culicoides > Culicoides sonorensis. The sequence goes on along the minus strand of LN483503.1, from coordinate 178,212 downwards.
GCCAAGTATTTTCTTTTTTCATATTCATCATTCTTTAACTTTAACTTTATGGGATCATTGAAAGAATTTTTATCATTTGTGAGATTCAAGCACAATTAAAATGATACAAAAAAAAAATGATATGAAGAAATTTAGGATTAAATTTAATTTAATCAATAAATTTTTTTTTCTGTCTGCGGAATCAAAATTTTCAAGTTGATGTTGAAGAAGAGAACTAAACTTGTTTTCCTGATTAATTTTATAAGGAAGTAGATTAAGTGAATGATTTCGTTTTGCATCTATGTACCTCTTGTGTTATTGTCTGTACTGTACACTGTGGATAAACATAAAGATTATTAATTCATTCATAATTAAAATTACCTTTCATTCTTATTTTCTATTTATAATTCGACAATAGTTCGTTCCTTTTCAGATTTTTTGTGATTTTAGTTCACTTTTATTCTCAAATGAAAAAAATTGTCTCCTTTTATTATTTTTGTTCAATAAAATGTATATTTTCATGTATTGTTTTATATATTTTTATTTTTATACATATATATGGTCGGTATGCACATACACACACACACACAATATATACAAATTTCATATATAGATATAAGTTGTATTTTTTATTGTATATATAAATTCATAACTTAGTGATAGAAAATATAATAAGAAGCTGTCACAACTAATTTTTGACATTAATTTTAACAGCAATTTTAATCACAATACTACACAAATATGGTTTCAAACGATTGCTTATCTGTTCACTTATCAACTTATTTACTTCATTGCAATTATTTATTTAAATTGATTGCAAAAATATTTATTTTTATTGTTTTTATTTCAGTAAACTACACGCCAATGAATACGCTTGTGAATCTACTACTGCGCACTCTACACACCATTGAGTGAGCTAAGGTTTGAATTTTGTTCAAATTAACCGTTATAAAACTAAAATGTTAAGATTTAAAAAAAATATTTAACATTAAATTTGTGTCGAGAATAAGTGAAAATTTAATTCTTCGTCAATGGAATGTGTGATTTTTATATCAAATTTAATTTTCATTTCATTTCAAAAATACATGAAAAAATCATTGCCATGAAATGTTTTCATATCATGAGTTTCCTTATTTTACAATATTTACGATTTAAATGTATCTTAAATATGTTGAAATCATTTTCATGCATAATTTTTCCGTAAAATTAATAGAAATTGTGGAAAAAATGAAAATCGTTGTATAAAATTGTTTTCATTCATGTTTTTCCTCAATTTTTATATTCAAATTCCAAACGATAGATGGCACTTTCATGTTACAGTCAAGTCTCCATCCCAGCCAGCATTCTGTTTCTAAAAGTATTCCAAAAGAATTCTTTCAGAATCGAAGAAGTTCTTTTTTTCTTCTTTCAGCTTCCGAGCTCAGAAGGGAAAAAGAATTCTTCTCGAGAGATAAGACCCGCTTAATTTGTTCTGAAAG
>LN483503.1:153175-176330 GCA_900002565.1 Culicoides sonorensis | reverse complement strand
CATACTTCAAGAATGAAAATAGTATTCTGATTTTTTTCTGAGTAAGAATTCTCAACAGAATACTTAAAGAATGGAAAAAGAACGGTTTCTGAAAGAATCCTTTCTGAAAGAATTCTTTTTTTAGATCTTCTTTTTGGATGTTGGCTGGGATATAGTAAAAAATAAGCTGTACGTTATGATTCTATATAATGTAAAGCCAGTATCTATAGAAACTGTAGATCCATAGAAAGTGACTTGAAATTATATAGAATCATTACGTACAGCTTATTTTTCACTATATGGAGACTTGACTATAATAGTGATCATGAATGAAATATAAATCAATTGTAATGAGATTTCATTCATATTTTCTGAAACAAAAATAAATTGACTAGTTCACGAAGATTTTTAAATGAATCAGAATCTTTGTGTTTAAATTCTTATCTTTATTAGATTCCTAATTTCCATGTAAAAATTAGATCTGAAGCTTATATTTTATTGAGCTCATAAAATGATATCAAAATTTGAATATGATAAAAAATATTTATTTAATTTTCTTAAATTTTCAGAAACATCCTCAAATTTAGGCCAGGGCACTTGTTTTCATTCAATATTTTTTGTTTCAGGATTCCAATCTGCTTTAGTTGCATAAACTTGCTCTGATAATGTTGTTGCACCATCATTTCTGAAAAAATCAAAAAAAAAAAAATGTTTAAATGTGACTAAATTTTTGTTCAAAATTCTTACAAATTTTTCTTTTCAACAATTTCCATTTCCTGACCCTTTTCAAAATCAACCGTCTTAAAGAATCTTCGTATAGCTGGTGCCAATAACGTATGGTCTAATGTTGAGATGTTATTCCCGCCCGTTAAAGCACTAACTGGAATTGCCACAATCCATACGATTGCTCCTCCTATCAGGGCAAACCACGGAAACGAAATAGTGTGCAATGAGAATTCAATCGGAGGTGGAATCGGTTCCATTTTCAAATCAATTTGAGACACATTCAGTCCCATTTCACTACAACCTTCAATTGATGTATTTAATGTAGGATATTTAATTCCACCTTGAAATTTCAGTGATAAATTTCCTATTATAATATAGCTTAGACACAAAACACTGGCTATGACTCCAGATAATGCTCCTTTTCTATTTGCCCATGGCCAGAGCAAGCCTAAGCAAAATATCCCCACTGTTGGTCCATTTAATAAAGCAGATATTGAATACACAGCATCCAATAAATGTGTAAACTTTTCAATTATGACTTCCATTAAAATGCAATAAAAACCAAAAAATAACACAATTCCTTTCATCCATAAATTTGCTTTTCGTTCTGTATGTCCGATACATTTCAACGGTTTCAGATAATCTTGGTAAATTATTCCAGCTAGAGCATTCATAACGGCTGAAATTGTACTCAATCCAGCACTAAAAACACACGATATGAAAATTCCAGTTATTCCAGGTATGTGTCCAACAACTTGTTGTACAAACATTGGTAGAATTTGATCAGCCTTTTGAATGAGCCCAACTGTCTTTGGATCACAATCGTGATATTTAGCGTAAATTAAGAGACCTGTGAAACATGTTAAACTTGTTATGAATATAAATCCAAGGCAAAACAGCCACATTGCACTACGGGCTTTCTTCAATGTTGGTAGTGAGACCATACGTTGAACACAATTTTGGTTGAGTCCAATGTAAGCTAACCAACTGAGTGCATATCCAAGACTTGAGTTCCAGAATGTTATTCGAGATGTGAAATCAAATTGCATACTATTTCAGGATGAATTTAAAGTTAAGGTCAGAATATTAAATGGAAATTTTATGATAAAAATTAAACTCACTTAAATAATTCAAGGCGACCCCCTTCACTTGCAATGGAAAAAACTTCACCAAATCCTCCGAGAAGGTTCAAACTGTAACCAGCTATGAAAAAGGTTGACCCAACCATGACAAATGCTTGCAAAACATCAGTCCTTGAAAAAAATTTAAATAAAATATTTCATGTTTAATTGAAGAAAAGATGAAATTTTACCATACAACCGCTTTAATGCCACCAAACATTGTATAAAATACCCCAACACCACACACAATTGCATTTATCAAAGAAATACTTCCGCCAGAAACTTGTGAAAATGCCAAAGACGGTATATAGATAACAATCGGTAGTAGTAAAATATTTGAAGTGATATAAACCAATTGAATTATGTGTCGTACACCAGGACTAAATCTATATTCCAAGTACTCATTACAATTCGATAGATTATTTTCATAAAAGACTTGAACAAATGAATTAGTAATAAAGGTAATTAAAATCATCAATGGTGCTATGATATAATACTGTGTTCCATAGAAATACATTTCAGCCGGCACCGTCATCATCGTAACGCCAGAAAGCTGACTAGCAATCAGGGAAATCGCAATTGGAATCACTTTCATTTTATGTCCTCCATGTAAATATTCTTCGGTTGTACTATCGGCATGTGCAAAAAAACCAAAATAGATGCCAATTCCGACAGAAAGGGACAAGATCAGGACAAAAACTGAATAATCAATTGCCCCGAAATGTGTTTCAATTGATGTTAAATTGGAGAAAAGTTCTGTCTCCATAATTATTTTGGACCGTGTATCTAATTATTACAATTCAAATAATAACACTTCTTACTTCAACGACCAAAATCAGACTAATCCTTTAATTATTTTCAAAATAATATTTTATATACACCTGCTTATCTTTTTCCAGAATATTATCATTAACTTAAATTTTATAATTATATGATTAATATTAATATATTTTTACATTACAACATTCGAAATATTTGCACTTCAAACAAAAGAAAGACGTTGAAGTACCATTCACAAATAAAAGTGAGTTTATTTTTAAATATTTGGGAAAAACAGAAGAGACAAGACTAGCCAAGTGAAAAGTAAAATTCTAACTGATAAGATAAAGTTAAAAGACTTGTTTCACCAATTTATTTTCTATGGAACAGTAATTTTTTAATCAAAAGATGACAAATCTAAATAAATAAATTATTATTTTTAATTTATTTATTAAAAGTATGCACTTGTTTTGTACACAGATTATAAAAATCAAATTATGTGTTGCTTGAACTCAATTTGTATCTTTTTGATTAAATCGGCGACTAACCGATTTTGATATGTATTTATCTGTCGATAGCAAACAAATTTCGTAAACAATTATTTTCTTTTGATGACTGATAAAACTTAAGCCAATCCTTTTTTATGGAGGAAGAAATTTAGTATTCAGAGGAGAAAATTAATGATTATGAGAGAGATTTAGAAAGGTATGAATCTATTTTCATTTTATCGTTTTGTGAGGTAATTTCATTGTAAATGTTTAAAACAGTTTTTTTTGGGCCAGTCAAAACGGATTTTCTTCTATAACGACAGGCAAATTGAAATCCGTTTAAATCATGCTTTTGAAAAAAAAAAATCAAAAATTGTCCAAAATGATTCTGAAGAATATTTTTTAATTTAATTAACACAAAAATTTCCAATTTAATATTTTAGAATTGAAATTTTTAGTTAAGGATGAAAAAAATGCCGGCTTATCTGTGTAAATGTTATAAAAAAATAAAAATATTTATTCAGTGTTGCATGAAAAAATACTTGGTCTTATCTAATCATAAGGGGCCTGATCTAGTGCGGATTTCCATCTTAGTAACTGTAAAAAAAATTATTCCAAATTTGCCTTTTCACGTCCTAAAATTGAAATAATGATAAATAAAAAAAAGATGAAACTGCTTCAGATGACAAGATAACAGTTCAAGTCGATTCTATAAAATTCGGTTGTGGCTATGTTATGTATGTTATGATAGCGTACTAGCCAGGAATCGAACACAGATTCCCAAGATCACCTCTGCCGGTTGTGGCATAAAAGCAGCATAATTAAAAAAATGTAGAACGTGACCATGAACGACATACACGAGCGCATTTCTATGCATAGAAAACTCGATGGTTTTGGAAAATTCTTCCTATTTGGGATTTTTGTACTATTTTGATTTTTCTGGGCTTTTTAAGTTTTTAAGGCTTCTGTGCTTTCTGATTTATTTCGAGATTTGTTGTACTTTTCAGGTTTTTTGTGCTTTTTGTTTTTGTAGTCCTTTATGAGGATTTTGTTCTTTTTGATTTTCTTTGGGCATCCCCTGCGGTCTTTGTGGCTCTTAGGATATTAAAAAATTCTGCGATATTCCACTGTTTTGAAAAAGTCGTCCATTTTTTTGACATAGACAAACGGACAGCATGAGCGGAAAATCCACGAAAAATGCGTTAAAAAGTATTTTCTGAGCCAGTCAAGAAACTTATTTCATTAATCAGAATTAATAATCTGAAAAAAAAAATAATACTTAAGTGCATTTTCAATGTGATTAATTTTGATACAAATATTTTTCCCTTATCATCAAAACGTTTTCAAATCATGCACGTGCTCTGTTGATAAAATCAATTTCCGATACAATACAATCTTTTTCATTTAATTGTTGTTTTAATAATTTATATCGATTTGACCTATTCATTGATTAATTGTCATCATAATGATGCAGTTATGACTTCATACATTATGAAAAGCTTCAAAGTTGTTCAAAAATAGCATCATAGTAAAAAATAATTTAAAACATTGGGATGATAAATTGTTTGTATCTTAAACATAAACGTTTTTTTTTCTTATCTTGTTTACTACAAAACCTGATAAAGCAGATACAGTGAGCTTGACCTACTTTAACAGATTACGAAATAATAAGAAGTACATAAAGAAATACTATTATCAAAGTTCAGGGCTTTTGGTACTTTTGCAAAAAAAAGAATCAACAAAAATTTTCTCTTGCAGATAAATTTCAGAGTAGCCTGACTCAAAGTAATTATTTTTTTTTTAAAACAAGAAGAATCATCTCAAACTTGAATATTTGTCAATAAAAATAAATTGCAATCAATATTAAATTTATGACACACGCATAATTTGTGTGCATATGTGTGTGTCAGTTCATAAGACAAAAGTGAAGGGACATTTCAAACATAAATAGTTGTGACCAAAAGCAACTTGACTGTGTAAAGCACTATACTGCACATTAAATGATTAAAATTGTTGTTGATGCTGCTGTGACATCCAAACACAATAAATAAAAATACATGATAATTTTTGTGTCATCTTAATTTTCATCTGATTACATCAGTTAAAACAAAAAAAAATAAAATACATGAGCTGAATTTAGCACCGGTAGTATTATTTAAATGATACAATAAAAATTAAACCTTTCCTATGATACAAGTTTTATTTTTGTAATTTTTAAGTCAAAATAATTCAATATCATTACAGTAATTTTTATATATTTTTTTTTTCATAATGACAAAGTGTGAACATGGAGAGACATGTTTCGTTTCGATCATCATTGTAATTATTTCATTACATGAAACTTATGTGACTATTCTTCTTCTTCTTCTTTTACATTTTTTTTATGCTATGAAACAAGTTATAACAACACTGTTGTTTATTTATTATAATGTTGTTATAAAACATCATTGGGCAATTATTGTTAATTTTCAATATCTTTCATAGACTCATAGACATCTATCTACACAGGACAAAACAATAGAAATTATTTTTTTTATTTAATTTCACTAATTTGGTTATAAAATGGTATGAAATCAGATAAGTTAATGATAATTATTTGTCGTCACATTACCGTAAGTGCTCATAATGATCAAAGCCGAATAAAAAAGATTTTGCGTTTTGAAATATAATACTGTTGCAGTAGTTTTAAAATATTTTAGAGAGCACTTAAGCGCTCATTTGGATTAATAAATTCTTGTAAATAAATAAATATGAGGCAAATGACTGGATATCAATATTTTTTTTCTTCAGAGAAATTTTAAAATTAATCCTGTAAGCTGAAAACGCCAAATGTGGACTACAAGAGTGGAGATGCGATAAAAATTTCATTCATAGCCCTGTAACCGTCAATCGAAGATCTCCGTATGCGGACAAAATCAATTGGTACTGCGAGACGTATTCAGTTTACTGTATAAAATCGATTGGACCAAGTCCTCCTTGCCCATTTTTTTTTTAGTAGATTTTTTCGTGGAATTTTAAATTCCGATTGTTATATGAATGAATTAACAAAAAAATATTCCTTCCTTTTCCGTAACCGTTATCAGTCAAATTCATTAAGATAAGAGAATAAAATTAATAGACTGATTAAATGAATTGAATAATCTGATTCATATTGGAATTATTTTATAATCAGATATTAAATGTGTTTGTCATTCATATTTTTATTTGTCATATTTGTAAAGATAACTTTGGTGTGAAATTAGAAGCGTTTTATTTCCCATAATCAGTCTGGTAATTTGATGCATCTTGAATTTTTATCATTGACGTACTAATTTACTTTACTTTACACCTTGTCCCCCCTCAAGTAGTCTATAATGAATTAATTCGCATTTCTTTAGTCTTGTTGACGTTGATCTTCATTCAAACCTTAGTCGATTGCGTGGCCAAGTCAGAGAGTTTCATTTGCATGTCAGCTTGGCTATATGTGACAGCTCACATTTATCATCGGCATAATCCAGGCACTTAAGTCGCTTTCGTGGTTTTAAAGAGTCCATATAATACCCCTTGGCTTGCCTCTTACTGCAGCTTTCGCCACTTCGTCCATCACAACAAAAAGAAAAGTAATGGAGACAGCAGACAGCCCTGTCTGACGCCCGAAACTGTCACAAAAGGGTCAGAGAGGTTCGAATAGTGAAATACTCTGTAAGAATATCATTATTATTGATGATGTCAAAAATTATATGCAACAAGACACTATCTGACGATCACGTAGTGACAGCATACCAAGCAAATTGAGGCGATGATGATTTGCAATTTGATCGACGCAAAAACGACCAGACCTAAATTCAGCCTGTTCGTTTCACAGAGTTCTATCAAGTTGATCCACGACCCGTTCAAGGATTCCTTACAAAATACCTTCATGAAAACTCAAAGGATACTGATGCCACGCCAATTGTCACAGTCAGTGAGGTCTCCTTTCTTAGGCAATTTCAACGTCGTGCAAAAACTTAAATCAATAAAAATCGTAGATTTTTTCTGTCTTCTGAAGTTGGAAAGGTTGACAAACAATATTAATTAACTGATTTTTTTCAAATATTATCATTCAATAAAATTAATCAAGTTCCTTGCCATTGAAATAATTTGTCAACAAAAAAAAACTTTTATGTGTTTTAACCTTTGTGTCAAAGCCATGCAAATCTTTATTTATTATCAAAATAAACATCATATTACATTTAAATATTTTTGATATTGACCATGAGATATAATTTTTATTATTTGAGCTATTAATATTCCTAATTTTTGTAAAAATAAAAAAAAAAAAAGTCTTGAATTTTTTTTACTTCAAAACGCATCATACTTCAATTTTTCATCACACATTACCAGTGAGTCTGAGTATGTTTTGTTTATGTTTTTAAATTAACGTGAATAGTTCATATTATTATTACATAATTTTAATTTTTTTATTATTATTTGAAACATCTTTATTGAACATTAAAGACTTGTATAAAAAAATGTATTTTTTTTTTGTATTCACAATCAACTCAACAGTCATTTCACGAATACTTTTATATTATTTTGCAATATCTGATGATCAAATAAATAAATATATTCGATTGATAGTGTGTACAAACATACCCGAATAAAGTGATAGGTCAGTAACACTACACATTTTTTTGCATGAATGTACTATGAAGCCAAAATTACAAAAAAAAAATATTCAAATGTGCCGGCATAGTTTTTATAAAATATCGGTCATTTTTTTCTCCTTCTTCTTCTTTAATGAAAACAAAACATGATTTTCTTAGGCTTTGAATTACATTGAAATTACACTGAAAAGTGAAGTGGGCGGTTAGCGCTTGTCAATATTATTTTATCAGTTAATTGAATTTAAGACACTTTTTCAAATTTGTAATTTCAATGAAATTTTTTGATTAAAATTTGAATTGATCAAGATTTGCATCAATATTTTCCTCTCTCTCATAATTATATGGAGATAGTGTATAATAAAAAAATGAATATTAATTAGTGTTTCAAGATTAGCGCCATTTGAATTTTTATCTTATTAAAATGTGTTATAGAGTGTGATAACTTTTGATTATTGTATTTATTTATAGTTTTGCATTTACGTATTAACTACCTGTGTTATTTATATGAAAATATTGATTGAATGAGTAAGTGTGTCGTCTTTTTATATTTCATAATCGATATTTATTTGAATAAGCGTTTGAATTATTAATTTTTTTTGTTCTATGATATGAATTCAATGAACTTTAAGATTAAAAATATTTTTTGGTATTAGAAAATCATGCAAAATTGTAAAGCCTTGAATTTTTCCTTACACTGTAAGTTGAACACTCCTCGCAAACCTCCCGCATTATAAGCAGAGTGCCTATAATATTCCCATTTTTCTCGAAATTGACAGGAAATGCGTTAAAAATTGCATTCATCAAACAACTTGTAAGCGTCAATCAAAGATCTCCGTCTGTGGACCAAATGGCTTTGTTCTGCGGTATGTTTCAACTTACAGTGTACTTTGAGTCCACATGATTCGAACTCGTAACATACCAAAAATCTTGGAATGATGTTCAATGACCTTATCTCGAAAAGCCTGCTAAATTTGAAAATAAAATTAAGAAATTTGCAAAAATAAATCTATTTATTAAAATAAAATAAAAAAAAACAACAATTTTGAAAGGAATTTAGTAATAAAAAATTATTTAACAGGTTATTTTGATGATAAAATAAATACAATATCACACAAAAAATTATTTAACTTATCATAAATGTTTTTTTATAATGATACTAAAAGCAAAAAAAAGATGCAAAAAAATACCACAAGCTCATCGATTGTCTTTCCATAATCAGTAAAAAAAAAATAAAATCCATTTGAAAGTGACAGGAGCTGTAAAAAAAATTAAAATGCTTGTTATGATGTGTATAAAGATGCGTATTCACGTTCTCAAAAATTTAAATCGAATCGATCTACATCTAAATTGATTGACAGTTCAGATAAAAAACAGTTCATATCCAAACAGACGGTCAACCATCCCTTTGAGAGCATATTTTCAAAATATTTATCGAAATGAACTTTTTCGGAATTTGCAACTCTAAATTTGCATAAACCATCCAAATTTTTATTCTTTGATATTGGGAAAGGTTATTAATAGTTCAAAAAATGATAAAAATGAAAGGGAATATTTAATTTGTGATGTAACTCCTGAAATTGTATGAATTTAACGGTTATTGACCATTAATTCCTAAAAAAAACGATGTCCCAAAAAAATAGATAGTTTCAAATCAAGTTATAAGACATAATGAGATAAATATGAAAAAAGGATATTTAGAAGAAAACATACCAATATTTGAGTTTTGCATTTTTAAGATATTAATTTAAATTCAGTATAGAGGTCAATTGTTAATCAACTTATTAATTAACAAACGCCAAAATTATGAATTTTGATCACAATAACAAAAAAAATTAATTAATTAAGAGGATCCGTCTGGTCATTGAAACTATAATTTTATTTTAATTCAACTATCAAAAGATATGTGTTATATTATGAATAAGGAAAAGAGAGCATAGCGAAGATGTACAATACTATCCCCGCCACAAAATCATAGTATGCAAGTTAAATTTATGCAGACATACACAATCGTGGCTTATGTGTAACTGCAGCTTTAATTTTCGATTGTGTGTCAAATATATAGCTGGCATAGAAAAACTTGAGGCATATTAAATTTTGTTGAACGATTAGTATAAAGAGGCGATTCAGCTCCAAAATCAGTACATTCAGTCACTAGTCCCCTAACGGAGTACAACAATTTTTAATCAAAATGAATACATTCACAGTGGTAAGTTACATCCAAAAGACAAAATAAAAAGAAAAATAAAAGTGAATCATAAATTTAGTGAAAAAACAAAATTAATACAATTAATAAAGAAAAATTTAATACAATAAAACAAAAAAAAAATTCAATGATGAAAATTCGAAAAAAAGTAAAATAAGTGAAAAAGAAAGTAAAATTAAAATGTAATTTTCTCTTTATAGCTTATGGCCTTTGCATTGGCAGCAGTTGTAGTTGCTGAACCACCAAGCTCAAGATACGGAGCCCCAAATCAAGGTGGTGGTGGCTTCACTGGCGGTTTTGGCGGTGGCCAAACAAATGAAGGCCAAAACGTTGATCCACAATTGTTAGAACAAGTCAAACAAATTTTATTGCAAGAAGAGAGCAAAGCTTCATCAAGTGGTTCACAATTCAACTCAGCTGGTCCATCAAGCTCATATGGCCCACCTTCACAACAATATGGTGCCCCAGCAGTTGGTGGCGGTCGTGTTGTTGCCATTGTCTTAGAAGGTGTTCAAGCTGGACGTGAAGTTGCCAGTTTCCAAACTCAATCACAAGAGAACATCAACTCACCTTCAGGTTCATACGGACCACCACCAAGAAATGGTGGAAGTTACTAAATTATGACTGTTATTTAGTTGTAAATTTCAAAAACATCTAATTTTTTTACATTTTACAACTACTTGTGATCTGAAACTCTAAATGTCTCCGTTATCTGTCCTTCTACCTATTTTTGTTGTTATAAATTTAAATTTTTTGTTATTATTCGCCATAAATCACCGTCAACATAACTGTCTCATGAAAAAAAAATGCAAAGGAACATCAACGATTGCTATGAACAAGAAACAGCAAAATAACATCTTAATCATACTGAAACAGTTTTCAAACAACATTCAACAATCGTCATCTAGCAGATTAACTACGGGTCCAATAACATCATCTTTAAATTAATACATTGATTTTACAATGTGAGTTAATCTCGTTGAAATTGCTTGATCTGCTTTGGTATGGCTGTAAAACAACATCTGTCTTAGCATAGCACTGTATGTACAAAGAACAGCTTGTACTTGAAGAAAAAAATCTAGCTTAGAATTGTTATTTTTTTTATATTGAAATAAAAGTTAAAAATTTGTCACCGTTAGAAAATTTTCTTTTACTACTTCAAGCATCATCCAAAATTGACCTCCTTTTCAAGTCAAAACAAAAAAAAACATTCAAACTACCTGTTCAATAAATGAATTGTTATGCAACGATGTTTATAATGAGCATCACATAACTTTTCTATCCTTATTATTTTAATTTAATGATGAACTTTGAGCATGCAAACAAAGCTAATTTTACAATAGAGTACACAAAAAAAATCTCATTTAAAAATCCCATAAAAGGAAAGTTGCGTTTTTTGAACTCTACTGAATCAATTTATTCATTATAATTTTCTTTATATAATCGAATATTTTTTATTTAAATCTAAATTGAATGTGAAGCTCATTAGCCTTTAATTCACTTTTAATGTCCCTTTCAATAAACGTCTCGCCTATCGCTAAATATATTTTTTTGCATTGATAATTTATTAGGCAGACATCCAATTTATGTTTTATTTATTTGAATTTCATAACAAATGGCAATAATTTATTTTGAGCACCTTTTAACTATGAAGAGAAAATACAGACGCCAATTTGGTGAAAGATTGAAAATTACATTTAAAGTCATTGCTTTCAATTTCAACAATAAATGTATGTTAATTTAAACAAAAATACATGCACTTAAAGTTCAAATTGAAACAAAGAAAAAAAACTTAACCCTTTCAACTGACATGTGGATGGTAAAAGTACCAAGATATTTGAAATTTCGATAAACTTTTCTAATATTTTATACAAAAATACGCTCACACATTTCATTTAAAGTCACATTTCATATCACATTCTTATAGCAGATGCTGGGTCTTGTGTTCAAATACAAATTCGTGATGTTGATAATTTTTTACATGTAACATCATTTTTTTATTTGTAGGTAAAATAATATTATTTAACAACATTTCTTTCTTCTAAAATTATTTTTTTTTAATCATAAGATAACTTCCTGGTGTTCAGTGTTCCTATAAAAAAGCAATAAAAAATAGTAAGTCGCGTTTTTTGTCTTTACATTGTCATTTCAATTAGGTGTTCAATGAATGCATACAGAACATAGTCATGTTTTTCTGTGTCTTTGAATGTTTATTTTAATTTGAAATTAATTTATTAACTGATTAAGTAAAAATTATGCCGGTGAGTTAATGGAAATTTTTATTATTCGTGAAAGTGATATAAAATGAAATAGAGTGTGTGTGCTTTGATCGGGATTAAATGTGTGATTCTGATAGGAGAGACTAAATTCAAAATTCTTGAACTTCAACGTGAATTAGATTCCTGTTCGAAGAAAAACTGGATCCAAGAGACCTCGCATAGTGGAACCACGATGCATGGAAAAGCGTGATTTCAGTGGTCGTCCTTTAAGAGCTCATATAAGTCGAAGGAAGTGACAGTGATGATCCAGATGTTAAATTAATGGCAGAAATGGAACCAAAATCAGCATCCAAAAATCTATGAACAAAATTATGTTATGATAATAAAATTACATCACAATAAATTTAATAATTATTGAACTCATAAAAAAACAAACGTTCAAGACACGTTTTTCTTGTCAAAGTTTAAAATATAATTTCATATTAATTCAAGTTTTTATATTATTGATCTGGGGCAAAAGTGAATAAAGTATGTTAATAATAACTAAGTAAGTCATGCTTTGAATTAAAGATATTTTTGATAAATCGAGATAATAAACAAAAAAAATAGAAATACTAACCACTGGACGGTTTAAGTGCATTTCGATGAGACTCGATTCACTGAATTAAATAAAGTTTTATATCAAATAAATGTAAATATTTCATTTGGAAAATTTTTGTAAATTATAGCCACAAAAAATATCGCCACTTTGAATAAAAGTCTGTCATTTTGGTTAAAATTTGGGCTTTTGGGCGTTTTCGGGCTCTGGTGCCTAAACTCTGAGCCTAATCTCAAAAGTTTCCTTATCCATCCTCTATCAAACAAAAGAAATTCCGACCGATGGACCACTCCGGAGTATTGGATGCATCAGACATACGGAGTGACGGCGGACAAACCGTCTGTAATAGTGCATTTTTTCTAACGGGTAAGATATTTTTATGTCTTAATGATCATCATCACTTAAATGTATGTTACTTAACAATAACTGGGTGGATGATTAATGCTCCATATAAATTAGTTTTTTCTCAATGTTACATTAATCGATTATTTCGAACAAACAAAAAAACTAAGTCAAATTACATTTTGGCTACAGTCGTTTTGATGTGAAATGTGTAATTATGTATCAAAAAATGTGAGGATGCATGACCCAGATTTGAACCACTGTCTAGTCAAACAATATTTCATTTTATTATTACTTAATAGTGTTATTATGATTATTATTATTTTTATTATTATTTAATAGAAAGAAAGAGATCGAGTGAGAGAGATTTCTTACCTTAGGTCACAACCTTTAAATTCATATTGAATTTCCCTTTTTTTTCTTTTGTATCATTTAACATCACATTTATTTAACCTTTTTCTCTTAAAACAAATAACATAATCATCGAATCAGCTGTAAGAAGTGCAATACCGGTTATTATAAACAAAGTTGAATATTGCTGCATGCCAACTCATTGGAGACAACAACATTGCAACATATTAATAAATGTAAAAAGTAACGGCCATACATGTATTTTGAGTGTGATGTTCATTATGTTGGTTATAAAATTTTACTTTTTTGGTGATCATAATCTACTCAAGCCACGATATATTGTACATGAAATATCCATTGTATTGCATTGTTGTACTTTGATTATGACTTTTCACGTAACTTCCTATTCAAATATGATCACGTAGCGTGCTATGATATGTAGTGAAATGTAATCATGAATTAATGTTATGATTTTTCCCATCGTTGATGTATGAAATGGTATATGGGAGTGGTAATGTGTTACTTTTTATGAATAATTTTACTTAAATTTCATGGAAAATAATGTATTTGATCCAAATATAATCAGTTTAAGACAAGGAAAATATAATTTGAAGGTCGATTCACTTTCCATTTTCAAATACTCTGTTTTTTTCGTTTTATGACTGTCAAGTAAAATTCTTTTCAATTTATTATTTTAATACAATTCCTATCAAATTTGAAAAAGAGCATGTTTTGTGAGAACTTATATGTCTGTGCGTCCACCCTACTCGATATTTCTGTGATATTCAAAAGAAAGAATCAGAAAAATTTATTTACTGAAAAGAATTTTCAAATTTTAACGACCCAAATACACGTGCTACTGTGAATTATTCAAATTTTTTTTAATTATGTCGTTAATTTTCATTCATTGATTTTTCGATTCATTCGATCAAAATTGAAATGTCAAAAACAGCTGAGGTAGTGTAAATACTTTGATAAAACAATAACAAGAAAACGTGCAGATGATGTGAAAACTTGTTAAAATAGTTTTTTAGACAAAATTTGAATATAAATTTAGGGAATACAATAAACTTAAAACATAGAATAAAAAATGGCAGCTGAATTACGTGCCAAGTATCGTTCAATTGTAGAAGAAATGTTCAATCGATGGACAGCTTTGCGATTAGCAGTTGAGCATGGAATGCATGTCGAAAATAATGGGCTTCAGGTATTTTTGATTTTTAAATTCCATATTCAATATTTTAACATCCAAATATTTCCTCTTAAATCCAGGCTGCAATTGAAATTCTCGATTATATGACAGATTATTGTATAAAAATGAAGAAACTCGAAGCAGACGAAGTTCAAGATACGCTTGATCAAATTATGGATCAAGAATATGACACAATTTGTGATGATAATTCAACAAAAGAGCTTGGTGCATATCTCGTACGATATCTCACAATGTTACGAGATGGCAAAGATCAAGAAATTATCAATGAAATTAATCAACTGCCATCAGTTGAAAAATGGATTACGCCAAAGGCTAGAATAAATTATGTTAGGGTTGATGAATCGTCATCCGATGAATCTGATGGTGAACAAATGGATACTGAGATTGGTCCCAGTAGTAGTGGAAGCACGACAGAAGTCAAAGTGGAAGAGGAGGTTGACCCTGGATGGACGGTTGTCAAAACTAAACGGAAAAATAAATAAATTTATTTTAAAATTCAATAAAAATGCAATTTTTAAAAATAAAAATAAATAAAATGTTTTTGTTTGACATGAAATTTATTTTAAATGAAATAAGTTTTTTCAATTCAAATATTACATTTTTTTCAATTTCCATTCATAAAAAAAAACGTTGAAATGAATGAACACATGAATCAATTGATTCATTTTAAAACAATTCAATGCAAATGAATGACTTTCAAGATAAAAATGTTTTAATGATGAAAATTACTCAAATTTAACTTAAAAATAATTTGTCATTTAAATATTTTGTCAAAATGGGAAACTTTAAGGATTGGGGAACACCATTAATGGTAAAATTCTTCTTATGTCAATGTATTTTACACTTAAATTCATGTATTTTAGGCTGGAGGTGTTGCTGGAGTAGCGGTCGATATTGCTTTGTTCCCCATTGACACTGTCAAAACCCGATTGCAAAGTGAACGAGGATTCTGGCGTTCTGGAGGTTTTAAAGGAATTTATCGAGGCTTAGCACCAGCCGCTGTTGGAAGTGCTCCCACTGCTGCCTTGTTTTTCTTTACATATGAAACAACTAAAACAAAATTAGGTAATAGCAGCTCGCCCTTTGTTCACATGGCAGCTGCATCAGTGGCCGAAGTCGTAGCATGCTTGATTCGAGTTCCAGTTGAAAGTAAATTTTCTGTTCAAGTCAAAACACAGAACACATTTCATAAAGTTTTTTTTTCATTTTAGTCGCTAAACAAAGACGTCAATCATTGATTCAAAAATATGACATATCAGCTGGTAGAATATTGCTCGATGCATTTAAAGCGGAAGGATTTCGTGGCATTTATCGAGGTTTTGGTACAACAATTCTCAGGGAAATTCCATTTTCGCTTATTCAATTCCCGTTGTGGGAATACTTCAAAGCAAATTGGAAGACAACAACTGGACTTCCTTTAACACCATACTACGTTTCATTGTGTGGAGCAGTTGCTGGTGGGATCGCTGCTGGGTTAACAACACCCTTAGACGTAGCTAAGACTCGTATTATGTTAGCAGAACAAAATGCTTTGACGATTCAAAAGAATATTGCTCAAATATTAATAGGAATATATCGAGAAAAAGGAATTAGAGGAGTATTTGCTGGATTTGTGCCTCGAGTTCTGTGGATAACAATTGGTGGAGCTGTATTTTTTGGATTTTACGATCTGACTACACAATTCTTATCACAAAATAACAATGAAAGATAGTTTTAATTTGATTACTAATTTGGTAGTTCCTTCGATTTATTGAGTAACATTTTTTAGAGTAATATTCCATGTACCCTTATAATATCCTAAAATTTAGTGTTGGTATTGTTATATTGACAAACATATGTACAAAGAAACATGAAAAGAACTAAATGAAATTTAAACTGTTTCAATTGTTCCTTTTGGCTTTTTGGTTTCTGGTGTTCTCTGTTGACTCATAAATGATGTTTCTTCTGATGGAGTTGTAACGATGCCGTTTTGTTGTGGTTCTTTTACAATTCCATTGCTAGTAAGTTGTTCTGGTCGTAAATTGGGGGTTGCAGGACGACTGGAATTATGGCTACTAGGGACAGGACTTGCATTTTGTGACCGTTTAAAGTCTTCAAGTGGAATTTCTTCGGAACGAGGTCGCATCATTCGTGGACTTCCTTCTCTTGAACGAGGACTATTACGAGAACGACTTCCTTCACGAGATGCTTGTGTAGATTGACGTGCATTGGATGAACTGCGATGACGTGAAGAGGATGAAGGAGATTCACTGTAAAAGAATTAAATTAATTTCAGTGTCATTTTGTTATATTTTAAATTTAACTTACTGATCTCCTGATCGATTAGGAGTAATTTGTACTCTACTAACACCAGGCATGCTTTCTCGTCTAAGTGCTGCTGCAACTCCTGGAATTCTATTGGACGTATTGAAAATCGGTCTATGGTCTCTTGAAGAAGTTCTCGAAGTTCCAGAACTTCTCATTGCATGTGCCACGTAACTTGTAACCGGAGACTCGGTGATTTGTCCTGGTATCGCTAGTAATTGAGCAATTTGATACATTTTCTTTTGTCGTGCTTTAGTTCTGCCTTTGGTAAGTCTTTGTTTAGCAGCCATACATCTGATATGATCATCAAAAATAAATTTGGCTGATAAAATTGGTGCTCGATTATTTGTCGTAACTCCACCTCGATGTACTGTCAAATGCAAACACCTTGAATCATCTTTATCTCCAACAACTTCAACATCCTGCAAAAATCCAACCAATTTTGCAACTCCCCAACCCAATCGTTTTGGATCTGGTTCAATCAGGATCAATTGTAAAACATCAATCACAAGGAAACGTCTATATTTTGTGCCATCCTTCGTTAACACAGTACAAGCAATTAAATCACTATTATTCAAATCCAGCGTCTGTTCAACTTTCACACAACTATTTAAATTTGTTAAGGGTAACAGGGTTTCCATTTCACCAAAAAACTGTTGATATAATTTCCTAATAAGAAAAAACACTCGAATCGCACGTCTTGCTTTCTCAACCTGACCACATGGCAATCGCAGAGTAAACCCAATACTGGTCAATGGAGTTCCGATTGGTGGCAGTAAGATCGCAGCCTCTTGACACAAAAATTCAACATTCAAATGTGATTTTTGCATTTCATTGTACTCGTCTTCAAAGAGATCCAAAAAAATATCCTCAGATTTGTAGAAATTTCGTAAAACTGTCATGCTTTGATCACGTGCTGAGACTAACAATTGTCTATGAGTATCAGTGATCAATGCATTTCTTTTTCCAGAACAAATACGTTGCATTAAAACTTTGATGGTTAGTTCGACGGTTACTAAACGGATACGACATGAGGGTTGACTACTCAAATGGATTATTTGCATCAATTTTTCAACTAAAACTGTGTGATATTTGCTCGAGGACTTGGCAACGGTTTGGTTTAACGTTGCTTCAAGCCAATCTGCATCAATGCCTGTTAAATAGAAAAAAAGCATTTAATTGAAAATATTTTCATAGTATGAAGAGCTAAAATATTTTTAGAACAGAGAAACAAACCTTCTGTTATCATCCAAATGCAAGCAATCAAAATTAGATTTATGGATTATTAGTCAGTAATAAAATTTCATAAATTAATTAAACATAAAGGAAAATTTTTTCAAATTTAATAGACCAATCAAAAAATAATCAAAATTTCATTAGTGAAACAAGAAAATTTTTCTTTTGATTAAAATTATCATTAGTTTTCCTAACGGCTTACTGATAAGACAAAAACCGAAGAGAAGAAAATGAAATTTTATCCATATTTTACAATTTTCTTTGGACTTCTCTTCACTCAAACATTTGGGATTGTTCTACCTGGGTTATGTCCACCTATTCCGTCAGTGCGATCAACCTTTGAATGTTCACGAAATATCACTTCAGGACCTTATCGTGCAGCAGCCTACTTGCCAGTCGATGGAAAAACTTTGAATATGTTCTATAATCCGTTTATGGCAATCAATTGCGTAGAAATTTTATTAACTTGCTCATATTCCAGTATTCGAAATTTTCAAGTACGTATTAATTGCTATCCAATAGTCAATGGAAATAAGACAACTGGAATTGTAACACAATGCTTGCCCATTACACTTGATCCCTACAAATTCTCTAATACTCATAATCAAGTTACATCGTAAGTTTTTATCGGAATTTAAAATACGATTCAAATTTAATGTTTTTTTCGTCATTATTAGTTTTGGACTCGGTTTCCAGTTAATGTGTCCTGAAAAACTGGCTAATTTTAATACTCAACTTGTATTTGGAGCACAAAAACAATTTTTGGGAATTTTTGGATGTCGTGACCTAACTTCAGATACACACGAGGAAGGAGCATGGGTAATGGTGCCTACAATGAATGAATTACCAACTGAACCTCAGACAGTTTTAACGGAATTTCTTGAGGCTGTTTCTAACATATCATCAAGTTTTTCAGAATTTTTGCTAAATGATTTCACTCAAGAGCATTCATGCACTTGTTCAACATGCACCTACACAATGGAATGTCCGATTGAGGAATATGACTACCAAGAGCTTCAGTACTATAACGATATTGATTATGCAATGTATCCACAATATGAATACCACTATAATGACTATTACAATTATTATGATAGTTATTATGATAATTATTATGACAATTATTCTGACAAAACTGATGAAAATTATCATTACTATTACTATTATTATGAAGACTATAATGATGAACTTCATATTTATGGAGATTACAATTATAGCAACTATGAGGACTATCACAACTATGAGGATTATCACAACTATGAGGATTATCATAACAATGAGGACTATCACAACTATCACGATACTCAAGAACACAATGAAGAATATCATAATTATGGCGAAACTTATCCATCAGCCACTGAAATTTATGAAAATTACCATGATAGATCAAGCACCCATACAGAATCTTATGAAACGACAACTACACAAATTGATTTTCAAACCACAGAAATACCTCAAACCACTCAAATCGCTAATATAACTGAAGAAAATTCAACTCAAGCTTTTGAATGGAAGAGTTCGACAGATTACTCAACTTCTGAAAGTTCATATGTTACAGAACTTCTATCAGACTTTTCAGATAATGCAACACAGATCTCAGAAGAGATGATTGATTACAATACGACTGAGATCTTATTAATGGATATTTAAAATATATGTTAAAATAAAAAAGACTCTCCTTTATAGTTTGTTGAAATTATAAAAATAAAGATTAACTTACCTCTATTATTGGCAAGTGCAAATATGAGACACAATGACAACAAGGGCAAATAATCATTCTCGGAGCAATCCAATGCATTCAGAATCATATCCAAGAATGGTCGCGATGTCTCATCAGATCCCAGCGATCTTCGTATCAATTTCTCCTTTTCCTCATCCGTAATATTACATTTTTCTAAACCTTCAACCGCAGCATGATCAATAGCAATACTTTCCAATTCATCTCTACTACTTGTTCGTGATGAGGCAATTCCACCAGATTCCAATGCCTCTTCCAATTCTTGTGGTTGCCCAAAACCCAATGGAACTCCATCTCGTTTCTCTGCCGTATATGAGCTCAATAACGAATTCGTTCCCTCCTTAAAAATATTGTGATCTCCATTCAGAATCACCCATGCTAGTGCATGTACCAACGGTGGGTGTTGCATCACAAGAAATACCAAAGAAAGTGCAAATAACGCCACCACTGGACTAACTCTCGGATTGTCAAGTTCTTGCACATCAATTTCCACGTGTTTATTGAGAACTTCTGCCAGATTTTTCGTAACAAGTGCCATGGAAATTGGTGGTGCTGGTGTAAGTGAAAATATATACAATGGAACAAAAAGTTTGTTCAATAAATGTTCGGTGAGGACGGCATTCAAATCTGATATATTTAAAGCAAGGATGTCGTGTAAGTAATGTAAGTGATCCAAATGTTCTGCAATTAAATTTGAAAGTTTATCCTGTGACTGATGATCCTGATCATTTTTAACACAAGAATCCAATTCAATGATGTGTTTCCCGATAAACCAAACTAAATTACTGAAATATGGTGCCGCTGTACGATCTCTGATAAATTGTAACATTGACTCGTTGTGAACCCGATAGACATTTAATGAAATGTTCCGCACAGCTATCCGGACCATTCCTTCAGGATGATTGAAAAATTTTATAGCCTCCGTATACAGAGGAAAATCATTTGTAAGCTCATTGTAAAAGAAATGAATTGTGTGAGTATTTAACTTTAAACTCAGAGTTTTGAGAAAAAGTATGTAATATCCCATCACATCTTCATCCGAAAAGTCAAATTTATGAACGATTATTGAGTTGACATGATTGTTGCTAAGCAAATAATCTACATGAAAAATATAAAATGAAACATTAGATATTTTCAAGGTCAAGGCAAAAAATATAAAATTAACATACATAGTGATGTCTCATTGCGAATATTTTCAAATAAAATGTTAAGCGTTTGAAGGAGTTGAACACAGACAATACTTTTTTGTCGCATTATGTTGAGAAAGTAACACAGCATATTTTTTTCCAAGAAGAAACTGAAATTATAATTCAATTAGAATTGAATCTGAAATTTTCATCAAATCATACTCACTCAAATACACTGGAATCATTTTGATCACCCCATATTAATATTTCTGCAATACTCCTCAATGATTCGACCAGCAAACCTTTATTATTTTCCGAGACCAATTGGTTTTTTTCGAGTACTGTGTATAAATATTTCAGGTGTTCTAACGATAGCTATTTTAAACGAAAAAATGTGCATTTAATTCAATCACGAAACAAAATGATTTGTTATTCAATCAAAAAATACCTTTGATTTAGGCTTATTCCAGCCAAACCAGCTGCGACTACGAAACATTTCGTAAACTTTTCTTGAAATATTTTTTTCAAATAACAACGTTTACAATGAATATTCCTTATTAATTTCACTCTAACTAACTAAAACAGCCATTTCTCTAATTGATTATCGTAATTTTATATGAAATAAATTCTCAGCAAATATGTTTTTGAATAAAATTTACAAAATATTTAATTTTCGCACTTCTTTTTTTTATGTTGTTTTGATGTCAATGTATGTGAAAATATTGAAAGTGACAGCTCACAGCTGATTTTTTTATATGTGTGGGTGGATGTGACATGAATGAAAATGTATTGTAACGGAATTTCATTCATTCATTACACAAACAATTCGTTATTTTTGTAGTTTTTTCTTTGTTCAGTGTTGTGTTTCATTGATGACTTCTATTCGATGTTTTTTGTTCATTCCTTGTGATAAACAAAACAACAACGGGGCGTGACTTTAAATAAAATTTTAAATTTCTTTTATTTTTAATTGTATTAATTGAATTATATTGTAAAAATAAAATTTCAATTCAAATAAAATGGATCAGCAGAAAGCTGAAAAATATCTTTCCCGATTATTTTCATTAGTTGGTGTCTTGGGAGGTGCAATTTGTATTTCATTTGGCATAGCACAATATCACTGGAGAGATGTTTTGGACACCTGTGGAACGTACAGAGGAACTTTATATGAAGATCCCAAATGTGGATGTATTTTATGTAAGACTCATCACATTTCCTCATTATTTTAATGACTCATAAAATTAAAAATTTAACAAATTTTAGTTGGAACAAGCACAGCCACATATTTCACAGGTGGACACATTGCTGTATGTTATTGGACCGTTTATGGTCCTCTCCTATCAATATTTTTCTGTTTCATTTTTGGTTCATTTCATCTGTATCGCGTATGTTGTGGTGTGTCCCCGAAACGTAAAGTCACACGCACAATTTACAATCACAGATCAAATCGATCAATTGAAATGATTGCCCAGTCTGACGATTCAATGGATGACATATCGCCATATTACTGGATACCTATAGGTGTAATTGCAATTTTTATGACGATTTATATGATTGTGCATGCCTCAATTTATACTGCTGGATATGAGATTTCATGTAGACAGTACAGACAGGAAATTGTAAAGTATACGCAAGCAACTGGACCGATGGTGCAAGCAATTCAAGGTCGATTGTCGTGTAATTCAATATTTGATATCATGGATTACATTCATCCAGATGTGTAAGTTAAAATAATGTTTTTTGAGGAATTAAAAAATATTTAACAAATTAACGTTTCATTTTAGCTCATACGATAAACGTCGTATTGATCGTATAAATACACCATTTGCATTGGGAATTCCATATTTTTGTACTTGGGCAAGTGTCGTCGGATGGATAGCCATTGCATATGTTGCCTTTGCAAGAGCACGTGCTACAAGAGAAGTTAGAGTATAAGTTTTAAAAATCACAATCCAAAATCTAATGAGCTGAAGTAAGTGAAGTTTATCAACTTCAAAAATTACAAGTTTTCGTAATGTGAACTCAAAAACGTAAAACAAGCGAAAAAATTAGAATCTGAAACTTGTACAATTTGTAATAATGAGTGTCTTGTTAAAAATTAAGGAAAATGTTGCCATTGATTAGAA
>LN483503.1:102544-151785 GCA_900002565.1 Culicoides sonorensis | reverse complement strand
TTCATGAGAAGAAAATTTTGGCATAAAAATTTTCCATTTTCCCGGAAAATTTTGGAATTTTCCACCTGGTCACCCTATTTTTTTGTATGGGCACCCTATATTTTTTTGATCCATAAACACTCCCACGGTGAATACGAACATAAGTCTAGAACATATTTTTGGTCTCAGATGAACCGTTTGGGCCCTAGCCTCTGTCGAAAAAAAGGAGCGACTGCAATATAAAACTTGTAATAAGAGATGAATGTGATGTGAATGAAAATTTTATGTTGTTAGAAAAAAATTTTTCCT
Source organism: Culicoides sonorensis (assembly GCA_900002565.1). NCBI lineage: Eukaryota > Metazoa > Arthropoda > Insecta > Diptera > Ceratopogonidae > Culicoides > Culicoides sonorensis. Next base: position 151,497 of record LN483503.1, on the reverse strand, counting down.
GTTCGTTTTAGACATAGGGTGTCTTAGGCAAAGTTGTTCATATTCATGAGAAGAAAATTTTGGCATAAAAATTTTCCATTTTCCCGGAAAATTTTGGAATTTTCCCCACCTGGTCACCCTATTTTTTTGTATGGGCACCCTATATTTTTTTGATCCATAAACACTCCCACGGTGAATACGAACATAAGTCTAGAACATATTTTTGGTCTCAGATGAACCGTTTGGGCCCTAGCCTCTGTCGAAAAAAAAGGAGCGACTGCAATATAAAACTTGTAATAAAAACGAAAACGATTTTTTTTATTAAAATAGTTTATAAGAAAACGAACAGTGCAGCACAACGAGTAAAAAATCCCGTCCAAATATACGTACTTTTAAGGGAGATTTTTGTACAATTGAACAACGATATCACAATTTTAAGGAAAAGTTCTTAAGTTAAAGTATTCAATGTAAAATTACATTCCATTTTATTATACAAAAAAATTACGTACTGAAAGTGCCTCACACAAATTTACATGCCTTTTAAATGTTAAGATAACAATTAACATCACAATTAGTATTAAATTAGATTTTTAAATAAGATAAAGAAAATTTGAATAGAAATTTTAATAAAGATTTAATGTTATATTTTAAGTCATCAAGTCTTTTAAAATTAAAGTTCATCTTTTGTCTCAGTTTTGGCTGGCAAATGTGCTCCAATTTCATACCAGAAATCAGCTCGTTCCTGTAAAAGTCCTTGTTCCATTTTAATTAACTCGCTCGATTCTTGATCTTTGTTTCCAATTCTCAAATAGCTGACGGGATATGAAGTGGCTTCCTCCCATTTAATGAGATTTGAACCTTCAGGTGTTGGATGCCCATAATTAGCAAAATTTGTCCACATTTCTGTTAAAGTATCTCTAATCTTTAAATCATCTTCAGTTGGAACTGCACTAACAAACAGCCATTTTGCGATTGGGAAGAGGAATTGAAGTTCTTCTGCGTGACTTACGCCTGAAATTACATAAAATTGATTTGAATTTAAGCCGTTATGAAAAAAAATACAAAGAATACGAACCAAAATAATTTTCACGTCCACCTTTGAAAATTTCAGTGAAACTTGCTGCTGCTTTATGATTAAACAAATAAATGTATGTGGGTCCACGTTTTGATTGATTTTCATCACTAAAACGAATTCTAAAATACTCATCCATGCCATGAAGGAACCAAGAGTCAGTGTATAGCTTAAATAAGATTGAAGTTTCATTTTTGAATTTCAATGTCATTTCAATAAAAAAATCTTACATTTGTTAAATTTTGATGTGTGGCAGGTTCCAATTTTCTATTCCTAAAATAAAAATCATTTATCCGTTTCGTTATTTTTTGTTTTGTACTGTGATCATGATGATCATAATAAAGACTTGTTTCAAGGGCATGCTCCCAATTTATGTTCAAGTCATTTGTGAGTTCTTTGAGATTGATCAAAGCAGCTGATTTCATTGCACCTTCGTCAGATGTGAGACCTGCCATCCATTTAATTGATATTCCATGAGGTTGTTTCACATCACGCGGATGAACTGAAATGAAAGCGCCTGGTAGATCTGGTTCAACAACTGGTGGAAATGGAATCATTGGATCTGTGTCCCATTCCTAGGAATTTTAAATTTATTATGACATTTTCATTTAAATCTGTTTGAATGATACTTACAAAGAAATCGTAAAATGCGGCAGTAATATTTTCAGCAGGAACTTTTCTTAAGCAATTCACCATGGAAGCCCAATCGTTTCCATTTTTTTCGCAACCCATCATTGATCCTAGTTTGTCAGCTCGTTTTTCTGCTACGCCTTTATGAGCTGGTTGGGCCCATGGATTGAAATTCGCACCACTCTGAGAAATTACTTGATTGAAAAGACCTTTGGATAATGGACTCATCATGTGATATGTGCCACTAGCACCACCAGCAGATTCACCAAATACCGTTACTTTCTTTGGATCACCACCAAACGAAGCAACATTATCTCTAATCCACTTAAGTACTTCAACTTGATCTTTCAGACCATTATTTCCAGGACAATCTTTGGTTCCAGTACTCATAAATCCAAGAGGGCCCAATCTAAAGTTCGCCCCAATATAGATGATATTTTCGTGTTCCATTATAAAATCGGGCCCATAAAACATTGAAATTCCAGACCCACACTGCCAACCACCACCATGGAAAAATACCATAACAGGCAATGGTTTCGCCTTCTTTTCATCACGAATCGGCGTGTAAACATTCAAGTAAAGACAATCTTCACTTCCCTCAATTTCAATGTCACGTCTAAATGGATCACGTTGAATGCAAATTTCACTGTCTTTGGTTGCATCACGTTCTCCGTCCCAAGCACCGAATGGGATTGGTTCCTGTATGTCAGTGAATAAATTGTAAGTAAATTTGAATTATTAATTAAAAGTAGGTGTTTGAACATGATTTTAAATATTTTTAATTAAAATAAGTTACAGAATTTTATCGTTTGACATAAAATTACAAAAAAACCGTTAACAAACATGTGCAAGGTCACTAATTTGAGTTCAAAATATTATGAGCTGTCAGAAAATTTAAATTTAAAGTTTCAACACTTAATTTATCATTCAGAGTATTACTTGGCGTAATTAAAACAAGTTTCTAGAGTAATGAAAATAAATTGAGCAGGATAACTCATTTAATTACAAGTTAACTTTTAATAATTTTAACATTAATAAACAAATCTTGTCTGACACATAGCAATTTAACAGCAGAATACTAAAATAAAATAATAAATAACTCCTACTTATTTTACATGAAACGCATTGAACTAGTACGAATTTTAATTTTGTTTTCAGTACAAAGTTCATCCTCAAATTTACCTTAAATCTCAAATCACCAATTGGTGGCTTAGCGTATGGAACTCCTAGGAATCCACGAATTCCTTTGCCTTTAAATGTCGACAAATAACGTCCAACCACAACACCACCATGTGGAAGTTTCACTTTGAGAATTTCTGAAGTTCTTGCATTGATTAAGCTTATCAAAGTAATAACCGAAAATATCGTGAGAATTATTCTCATTATAAATTATAGTATTAAAAGTAATTAGCTTAAAATTAATAAGTAACCGATTACTTTTTTTAAGCACTTGTGTATCAAGCTCCAACTTAATTCATACTAATTTTATTTTGTTACCGATTTAAGTAAACAAGGTGTAAATTTTATTTCAAAAAAAAAATATGTGTGTAAGTTAAAATACCTGTTTAGATTGAAGAAAAAAGCTTCAAACTTAAAATATATCATATCAAGTTATATATGAATATTCAATACATGCATGAGTAGAATATTCATAATGAATATGAGATGATGATATTTAAAAATATTCTGATATTGCGTGTCTACCCGGCTTTTCTATATATGTTATGATCACGGTAAACAAAGTTGTAAAACAAGATATATATAATTTGTTTTTTATTTAAATTACTGTTTTTTTTTGTAGAATAAGGTTAAAATTCATTCATAAGTTCTCTAACTTGGAATATGGCAGACAAGTCAAACACACATCGGAGAAAAAAATTGAACACGAAAATACTTGATTTTATCAATTTTAAACCTTTAAAGACTTGGAATCAACTTGTACGTGAGTATAAGTGATCTGTAGACGTATACGTTAGAAGGTTCTGGTTTCGACATGTCAAGAAATGGAGGCCGGATTGGTAATTTTAGGTACTTTGAGACAAGTTCAACAATTTTTTGGTTAAAATAAGAGAATGAGAATCGAAATAAAATTAAAAAATCCCGATTTTTTCAAGATTTCTGTTCAACTGACTCTATAGTAAAATTTTTCAAATATTCGCTTACACTTAACAGTGTTGGTTAATGGAGCTAAATTAATCAAGTGCAACGCAAGTTAAACGATAAGAATTATAAATGAATAAGATATGAATAAGTTCTCTCCTTATTCTTATTTTACTATGCAGAGTCCCATTGAGCAAAAATACTTTAATTGTATACGAAATGCACTTTATATATACATACAAACATGTGTGTGTATGACCACCCTCATATGTGTAAGTTAATATCAACTTGACACTTATTTCACTTAATCCTCTCTTTCCTTTTCTTAAGTCATTCACGATCAGTACTTGCTCAACTGTGACGTAATACAGAGGTTTAAGTAAATCGAAAGTGATTTTTTTTTAAATCAAAATTTGCTTTAATAATGCCAAAAAAAATTAATAAAAAATCTTCCAAAATAATAAAAAAACTAATTAAGTTAACAAATTTCGATTTGTTACTTGAGATTTGTATTAAAATGGAAAAATTTGCAGATAAGGTCCTTGAGAATGTTCTGGTGAGTTTTCCTCGGATCCGCCATTTTGTTTTTTTAATTGTGAAATTTATTTTCTATTTAATTTAAGAACACTGATTTAACGATGTACGAGCAACATAAATGTCTTATCAATTTATTAGTTAATGTGGGATACAATGAATTCTTATCAATTTGCAGAATGCACTTTCCTAACGCTGCTATCTTATTGGAACCTGATGAAAATCGAAATACATTAAATTCGGAGAACTTAAAAAATAATGAAAGATCTGGGGCAGTGAAAAAAAGTCATACGAAAGTGACTTTGGAACCTTATGCAGGCGTAATACAGCAAAAGGTAAAAGTAAAGCGTAGGAACAAGATTCATAACTCAGATCATAGCGAAATTATAACTTATGACATGAATCAGGAAAAACGAGGTGTTTTAGTTTTTGTTAATATAATTGATTTTAATGATAAATCAAAATACAGAATTGGTGCTGAAGCAGATAAAGCATCAGTTTTAGACCTTTTCAATCAATTTGGATTCACTCTCTTTTACTACGAAAATTTGACTCAAATGCAATTTTGTGGTATATTGAAAGCTTTAATCCATGATTCTAATGATTATCTCAAGGAAGCTAACTCTTTGGTATTTATTTTATCTTCACATGGAAGAGTGTAAGTTTGCAAACAAATTTTAAATGACATTATATTTCAAAAAAAATAATTTTATTAGAATTCAAGACACTGTCTATGTAGATTTTAGTGATGGTGCTTATTGCTCAACTGATAGTATTTTGGAAAAATTTAATAATGTAAATTGTCCATCGTTGCACGGCAAACCCAAAATATTTTTATTTCCGTTTCGCAGGTAAGTTACTTTATAACATTTATTCTTAATCTTAATTAATATTACTATTCAAATACAAAAGGGGGGACAAATATGACTGTGGAATTAAAACAGTCATCAATATTTCTGATGACCAGCAAATAGTAGGAAGTGTACCAACATTTTCGGATATCGCAATTTGCTATGGAACTGTACCTGGATACGTAACACACCGTCAAAGTCACATTGGAAGTTGGTTTATTCATGCATTTACAGGCGTATTGGCAAAATATGCATATAATACATCGTTTGAAGATCTCATAAAAATAGTTCAGTCAAATATAAATGATTATTCTAAGACTGCTGATGGAAAACTTCAAACAATTTCCCTGGAATTGCGAGGATTTCAGAAGCTTTACTTTAATCCAGGGTAAATGTTTTTTAAAAAAAAATATTTATTGGTTTTAATATTCAAAGACAGTTTTCTGCGAAATTTATTCGAGAAATTCTGCTTCTAAATTAATGAAAAGAATATGTCTCGTTTTTCGGTTGATTAAATGATCGTTTCAAGACTTCTCGGAATTCGATTATAATCTGAAAAACTGTAACTATTCAGGATATATGAAAATAAATAAAAAAAAAAATTGAATAAATATTCATAGTAGTTCACTTTTCATATCAGTTATTTAATTTTTTTATTTTAATTTTAACAAACGCAAGGAGACCAATCGTTAGTTCATGCAGGACCGTTATCAATAATCATTTATAACCTTATAACAGCAAATTCTTTGAAATAATTATTTAAAGAATAAATTTCCAATGATTATAAATTTAAAAAAAATTATGGGGGGATGCTAACATAATCTTCACTTTAAATTGCAATACCCTAAGTATGCAATGAACTTTACTCAAAAAACGATATCTGTTGAAAATTCAAATCAACATTGATAATGTTTGAATTGTATTTTTTCAGTATATCAGTTCTCGGTGTCAATACAAACGAAGTAATATCGGCAGAGAAATCTGAATTGATGACGAAAAGAAAAGAACCGTTAAAAGAAGTAATTTCAATTAAAGATCATGTTGATATACAAAACAATGACCTCCAAGATGGGAATAATCAAATGAAGTTAAAATCAAATCAAAACCATGAGCAAAATGAAGAAAATCTTCAATTAGTTCCATACAAAGGCGAAATTAATTATCATTTGAATGTAGAACGAGCCGGGCGATTTTCATATGCAAAAAAATTTAACATAAAAACATATGAAATGATGAAAAAGCAAAGGGGTGTACTGTTTTTGATCAACAATATTAACTTCAAATCTAATAGTCATCGGAATGGTGCAGAGGTTGATAAAGAGAGACTTTTGGCTCTGTTTTCACAATTAGGATTCCAGTTGTTTTATTATGAAGATCTGGGTTTTCAACATTTCCGTATATTACTCAAACAATTTGTGGTATCGGAAGTTCTTAAAAACACAGATTGTCTTGTTTTTGGACTTCTTACACATGGAGACGAGTAAGTCACTCAAAATATTGAAATAATTGTTGTTTATTTTAATATCTTACAGCAACGGGAAGCATGCATATGCTGAGTTTTGTTGTGGAATGTATGTTAATGTCCAGCATATAATTGATCACTTCAGTAATTTAAATTGTACACATTTGATTGGTAAACCCAAAATTTTCTTATTTCCATTTTGCAGGTAAGACAAAAATGTAACTTTTTTTTTTGACCTATTAAATATTTTTTTTTTAATTTAATGTAAGAGGTACTTTATCAGACTGTGGTGTTAAGCAATCCTCTAATTTTGAAGGTACACAAGCTCTTCCAACGCTCTCTGACACCGTTATTTGTCATGCTACGTCACCAGGTTTTATGTCTATTCGAGACCCTGTTAAAGGAGGAAGGTTTCTTCAAAGTATGGTCAAAATATTTGCTGAACATGCACATGATACCAAGTTTGATGATTTGATGATGCTTGTTGAAATGGATGTTCATAAAAACAATCAATCATCGGAATACAAACAAGTTTGCTCAGTTACTTATAATGCATTTAATAAACTTTTTTTTAATCCTGGAATGCAAGTGGTTGAAGAAGATCATCAGCTTGAATTGATTGAAGAAGAATAAGGATACAAATTTTACACTGCCATTTTTTTAATAAATACTTTATTCAAAGTAGGAAAAATAAAACTAGAAAATTAATTTTGAATAAATATTTATTTTTTTTATGCATCATACTGTTTGTTTTCATATTTCATAACGACAATTCATTGAATTAATTTTTAAAATTATTATGAATGAACAGGCGCTTACTCATTTCCTTTGTTAAAAATTTCATTGAAGATTTCTATTCATTCATCTTTGTGTAATTCAGTTCAAGTTCAATTTTTATAAACAAACACAAAATTCCACAACATTTCATTTAAATTTTAGCATAATTTGATATTTTAAGCACTCAAAATGGAACAAAACGATAGATTGACAATCTTAAAGAACATGCAAAGACTGATTGATGCCACTGATTATGAATTGTTGGCTGATAAGTGTCAACAAGCCAAATTGCTCTCGAATGTAATGGTTAAAAATATTGAGGTGAGTCATACTTTGAAACAGATTTGATTAAAAATATTAAATTTACTTTAAACCAGAATGATAGTAATGACACAATTACAAGACATAAAAATCTCCTGAAAAAAATCACTGAGAGAGGACCCACTGCATTTACAGTATTCAAAGGCATATGTGAAACAGATTTCAAGGAAGCTGCAGATATATTAAAATTTAGTCCAATTGATGACAATCAAAAAACCTTTTTAAGCATTTCCGAGTCGAAACGAGAAAATGAACGTGAGAGAAGGGAAATGTATGAAGGAAAATCCTTAAGTAGAGTAGATGCGAAATCAGAGCCGAGCACAAGCAATAATGGATCAACATCATCATCATCTAAAAGTAATGGTAACAAAAACGAAAATTTACTTCGTTTGGCAGCATATGATGGTCCAATTCAGAAAATACTAGAAGTTAAACGCGCCACGAGATTTGGTACTGTAACAAGACCTGGAATTGAAACATATTCAATGAAAAGTAAACATAGAGGTGTGCTATTTCTTGTGAATATCATTGATTTTAAGGAAAAGGATAAACGTAGGAATGGTGCTGAATCAGATAAAGAAGTTCTCCTTGATTTATTCAATCAAATGGGATTTAAGTTATTTTACTATGAAAATATTAATGCAGACCAATTTAGTAGTCTGATCAAGCAATTGTCTTCGGCTGGTTGCTTGAGAATGGCAGATTGTTTGGTTTTCGGACTGTTAACTCATGGCAGCCTGTAAGTTAACCTTTAATTTCTAATCACATTTTTTTATTTATAAAGTGAATTGAAATTTCAGTACTGGTCAAACGACTTATGTTAAATTTAGTGATGGCCTCTATTACCCAACTGAGCAGATTGTGCAAGAATTTAGCAATACAAATTGTAAATATTTACAAGGCAAACCCAAAATTTTCCTTTTCCCTTTTTGCAGGTAACATATTTTATAACATATATGATTCACATAGCAAATAATTTTTTTATTCCCAATCAGAGGTGACCGCTCTGACAAAGGAGTAATAATTTATCGTCAAAGAAGTTCTCGAATTGAGACAGATAATTCCGCTCAATTTATTGAAGAGCGCATTCCTACATCATCAGACATTGCCATTTGTTATGCCACTGTTCCAGGATTTTTGACTCATCGAGATCCAAAAGAAGGCAGTTGGTATATTCAAGGTTTAACATCAGTTTTTGCAAAGCATGCACATGATGCACCATTTGAGGACTTAATGAAATTAGTGGAATTGGAAGTTGGCAGTAAAAATACTGATTCTGGTGCTATTCAAACCAGTTCAGTTGAATACCGAGGATTTAGCAAAGTGCTCTACTTCAATCCAGGCTATTTTGGTGATACGAGTGAGACAGAATCAAACGGAAACGTTACAAATAATTAAATGCTCAACATATATTTGCCATTTTTTATGATTAAAAAATTAGTTTTATAAGAAAATCGATTTAGTGTAAGATTTTATAAGAAAAAATGTATAAAAATAAGATTCATTGTAAAAGTTTTATAAAATACAGTTAACATTATACTACTATTTCCTTTTCTACAACAAGAGAGTTATCACTATTTCTGTTAAGTATTGCAATATTATAAAGATTCAACAATTCCGTTTTGAGATTCTAATCAAAGATTATTTTCTTCCATTTTTTTGCTCAGTATCTGAGTCACTGTCTTCAACTTCAGCTCCTGATCGTCGTTTTTCGCAAATCAAAATCAAAAGACATAGAACAAACACTTCAATGCATATGAGGATGAAAGGCCACAATGCAGCGTATTTGTCCTTGACACGAACAAAAGCAGTACTTGTCACAACTTTATCGGACTCGTCATGACGTCCTTCGCAAATGTAACTTCCTCTATTTTGTAACTTTACATCTTTCAGTACCAAAATGCTGTTTTCAATTTCATTTTCTTTCATGTAAGTCACGTTTTCTTCTGACGTATTATTTGGTAAGATCCATGATACCTGAAGATTTGTTCCAATACCATGACATTTGAGTGTAAGAGTTTCACCTTCAACGACGGCAACATCAGTAGATGGCTTAATTTTCACCAAAATATTGGCAATTGTCTTTATTTCAAGTTTTTTATTGTCATACTTGCACGAATAGATCCCGTCATCTCCATTCTCTGTTTCTTCGATTGTTAAGATACTCTTTTGATCTTCGACCTTAACATTATCCGACAGATCTTTTCCATTTTTACTCCATGTAATTTCATCTGCTTTTTCGGTATCTTCTGATACTTCACAGGTTAACGTCAATGGTTTTCCAAGATCAAAAAATACATTGTCATTGTTCTCAACTTTTAATTCACATAAAAACTGAGGCGTTATCATGAAAATTGTAAAAATTGGTAATAAAAACTTTGGATGGATCATTTTCTTATGGAATTTCGAGTTTAAAGTAACATTTATTGTATGAATTTAAATGCTTATGAAGTTTTTTTCTATTTTCCGCGTATTTTCAATATTTTCTGTTGACTTAAAATAAAAATAAAAGATTAAAATAAAAATTTGCTTGAAATGCAATGAATGATCGAAATATTTGTAAGTCAGCCTGATGATGTGATCATTCATAAAAAAAATGAACACGAATGAAAAAAATACAGGTTCAAATTGTATTCGATAAGCGCAATGAATTGAAATTTTGTATGAAAAAAATCGGTTATTTTTAAAAGTATCTTTTAGTTTTATTATTAAATCAAGCTTTATATAAATCAGATTCACTATCACTCATTTGAGATTTTAGTTGTCTTTTTTCACAAACAAATATCAAAATACATAGCAAAAGTACTTCGATGCATACCGATATAAATGCCCATCCACAAGGATATTTATCTCTAACTCGCACATTGAAGGTGCTCAAAGCAACTAATGAATTATTTTGTCGTCCTTCACAAGTAAAAACCCCAATATGGAATGGTTTTGTGTGCTCAAGTTCAAGAGTAGTGTTTGCAGTTCCATTTTCATCCTTAAATTCAACTACTTCGTCTGTAACATTTTCTGGGAGATTCCATTTCATGACAAGATCCGATCCGACCTGAATGCACTTGAGTTTTAATTTTTCCTCTTTGACAACAGACACTTTAGCTGCGAGTTCAACCATAACCAGGGCATTAGCAACAATTTTAAATTTAAATTTCTCTTCTTTATACACACAAAAATATGTAGAATTTTCAAACTTTTTTTCACTTGGACCAAGCTCCAAAATACTTGTTTGGCCTTCAAATTTAATTTTTATATTTCCTCCTCGATACAACTTTTCATCGCCTCTTTTCCAATTAATGTACCTGACATTTTCATCTTCAGTTGTTACCTTACAAGCAAGTCGTAGAGTTTTGTCGACATGAAAAAATAAATTCACACCTTTGGACGTATCATTTTCAGGTATTAATTTACAAATGCATTGTTTTATGATTATGAAATGTGCAATTAAAAGTGATAATGATGATATTAATTTCATAATTATTACGGAAAGAGAACACGTTATTCACTTTCTTTCAGACCAATTGAATTCAGAGACTGATCAACATCATTTTAATTAGTAATCAAAATAAGTAATCAATAAAATGTATGTTATCAAATTAAAAATCTACTTACAATATATCTCCAAAGATCATAATTCTCTGATTAAAAGTAAGATTTTAGAGGTGAGCTGTATTTTGGAGTGTTTGCTAATTCAAGAAACATTTAAGACACAGAATATCAAAAACCTCGAAACACCCTCGAACCAAGGTCAGCATTTTGTGTACCTCAAGGGAGGTCATCAAAGTTTGGATAAGACTCTGAGATCTGGAGCCAAAAATATCACCTAGCTTAGATTGATGTTGGAAAAAGTTAAAAAAATACCGTTAAATTTCCACGATATTCAGATTTTTCACTTTTGAATTTTATATAAACGCGTTCAGTGAATAGAATTTTCCTTTGTTTTAACGGTCTATTATTTAAATTTTCCATTGATTCAATTCATTCATGAACGGGACCACTTTTAGAGATGCACAAAATCATTTTCTCACATGTGTTCAAAACTTTGTAAACAAAAAACATTCACACGATTTAATTTAAAATTATAATTATAAAATTAAAAAAAATAAAATGAGTGGATCTTCTAGTTCGGAGTCTGAAGATGCTGGATCTGATGTTCATTTGTCAGATGAGGAATTTCCTGTGTCAGATGACGATGCAACAATTCCAGATGATGATAATTACTTGGAAGATGGCGACGACCAAAAAGAATCAAATTGGGCGAATGCCCTGAAAAAAGTTCTCAAATCATCGAAAAGTGGTGACAATGGACCCAAAGTACTTTCTAAAGCAAAGAAAATGGATGAAATTGCCAGGATTAAGGTTGAACGCAAAGGATATGGATTTGAAATTGATGGAGAAGTTAAACCAGAAAGTACGAAAGTGGATGAGGATCAGAGTGCGAAAGATATGATAAAGAAAATGAGATTAAGAAGGGAGATAAAAGAAAATTTGCTTAATTTAAGAGTTAAACCAACAATCAATGACCGTGAAAGAGAAAAAGCCCTACAAAAAATCGGAACAAAGGGTGTTGTTCAACTATTTAATGCTGTAAGAGCACAACAAAATGATCTAGACATTAAATTGCAAGAAGCAGGAAAACCTGAATATAAAAAGGAAAAAGTATTGAAAAGTGTAAAAAAGAAAACATTTTTGGATGCTTTGATGAATGGACCACGAGCCAAATCAGAGTTGATAGATAATCCCGTGAAAAATGAATTTGATGGAGTTCCAAGGAAAAAGGTCAAAAAAGAAGAACCCGAAAGCGATGACAGTGATGTTCATAAAAGCATATGGAGCGCTTTAAAGGATGATTTTATGACAAACAACAAAAATTGGGATAAATCAGATGATGAAGCGAGTAATAATTCAGATTAAATAAAATTTTTATTTTTAATTCAAATTAATTTTAATTACTTTATGGTTAATGTATGAACTCCACTTGGAGCAGATATTTGTAAGGGATTTGTAGGTAAAATTTGAACATTTAAATTCCACATCATTGTCTCAATTTCGATATCTTCTGGTGCTTGCCATGTCTCTCCAGGCTCACATTCTGGTGTCATATTCGCTGAAGTTGTCGTTACAAATTGAAAATGTAATCGCCATCGTACATCGACCTGATCAGTTTTAAATGAAGGTGTAACATGTAACGGAACAGGTAAAATAATTTGAGTCTCCAACATTCCAATACAGACTTCGTGATGTTTCGTAAAACTAGTGACTGCTGAAATAAGTTCATGAGTACTCTCACTTTGATTCGTACTGTCTTGACTTTCATCACTTTCCTTCACAATTTCCTCGCATTGCAATGTAACAGAATACTGAACACATTTAACCGTTTGAGATGTAAAATCTAAGGTCCCTACGATATCTTCTCCCAATTTGTAGTTCTGTTTGAATAAGCAAAACCTTCCAACGCGTCCACGTTTATTCGTAATGACATAAAAATTGGGACATCTTCGTGATGAAATGTTTTGAAGGTAATGTAAAATCACCTCTAAATATGATTCAGTTTTCTTCTTTTCCAAAAAAGGATTTGCAGGTGCAACATTATCATTTGTATCATCACAAATTTCGGCTATTGCACTTTCATTTTCGAAATCTGGCTTTGGAAGCACTCGTACTGGAACATTTAAAAGCTGGACTTTTGATCCAACTCTTTGTGTGGCAATGGTTATCTTGTAGAAATATTTGACTCGAACCCCTCGATATGTTGGAGGACCAGTTTTTGGTAATTCATCACGATACAGATCTGAAAAAAAATCATTTTCAATAAAATTTTTAATTTTCATTTGTTTTTTAGAATATTACAAGATTTTGTCTCTCCAGGTTCAAGTCTCAAATCACAAAACAAGAATTTTGGCTGTGCTGCAACAACTAAACTTCCTTGTTTTAGTAGGGAATTCGCTAGTGATGTTGATGTTGATGGTGCATCATCCATAGTTTTATCTTTTTTCAGTGTCGTGTTACAATAACATTGAATTGAAACAGTTGCCCATGCTAGGTTCTCTAAAATATCGCTAAAATTAGACAAATTTATAAAAATCAATCATTTTCATTAAAATCCTAATTTTTTACCTGTTACTCTGAGCAATTTTATGCTGTGGCCTTTGTGGATTCGTAAATGTAACAAAACATTCAATTGATTCTCCAGCTAAAAACACTGCTGTTTGTTCTCTTACTAATCTGGCTTTTATTTCTATCATGATTATTTTTTGTCATGAATTTTTTTTGTGATCAAAACCAAATTCGAGTGTTTTGTTGGCAAACTTGTTGAAATGTCAAATTCGAATTGACCGATAAATATAAATTTTGACTCGCAATTTGAATTTAATTAAAAATTGGCACAAAAATAATCTTAAATCATTATGAAATTAAATGACAGTAATATTTTGTTAAAATATTATGATTAAATTACAAAATTTCTATTCAAAATGATAAAATTTTAATAAAATCCGTTTCTCAATAATTTTAGTGTCTTGTAACATTTTGATTAACACTTCAATTTTGAATTCTTTTAATGTAAAATTATAGCTTTTACCTTTAAAGATCTTTTCTCATCATTATAATCTAATTTTAAATTGAATTACATATAAAAATTGAATTAAGGATTATTTTCCTTTGCGGCTCCATTCTCAAACGTCATTCTGCATTATACACACACATACATACGCACACTCACTTCAAATAAGAAAAACTGGTTACACAGAATTTTACAAAAAGTAAGTTTAATTATTAGTGAAAATCATTTTTAATTAATAAAAATACATTAAAACTGTAAAATAAATATTCGTGAATAAAAGTGTGATGGAATTCATGTGAAAAGTGTGTTAATACATCTAGAAAATCGGAAAATAATTTTTCGATGACGGCGTCTGTAGAGCACATACACAGTATTCAATTCCACGTCACATAGTTTTTCATATATTCTTCTAATATAAAAAAAATTAAATATTTTTTTAAACTTAATTAATCAATTTAAAGTGCCTAAAGTTATTTGTAATGGAATTAATCAGTCAATTAAGCTGTTAGACGAAGTAGGTCGGGTTATGTTAAAGCATAATTTTCCGAAAAAATTAAAATATTTCTATAGTAATTTTATTAAAAAATCATATTCATATGTGAAGAAATTATTCATTAGTGACGATTTGCAATTGACCGACGATTACCTCATTCTTTACGTTCTCCGTATTTTCTCTGCGTATAAAAGGAATTTGTGTGTATGTGTGTACATGCATTTAGAATTTTTTGATTTCTTTTACTTTTAACATGAGTACAATAAACCGGAATTTATTTTTGACCTTTCATCACGTTCAAAAACAATAATTTTAAATGCGTTTCTGTTCTACTATTTGAATATTTCTTGAATGAAAAATAAAAATCTAAAACGTTTTACACTCATACTTATCACTTTTTTATGATGTCTTGATTCTAGAATAATTATTAGCTTAAATCTACATAACATTTGATAAGCAATTTTTTTTTCTCATAATCAAATACATTGTTAAATGAAAAATAATCAGTGAATAATTTTTAATCTTCTTCCTCTCGATTTTTTTTTTGTTTCTTTCACAGACTCACACATAAAAGGGAAACCAAAATTTTTACGTATTAAAATTTTTTGTGCTATATTGTTGGAAACCAAACAATGCTAAAATGTTGGACTTACAAGTGTACGGTGTTATTTTGATAGTTGTTTTATTTTCATTGGGTTCAATTCTGTTGATCAGTAAATTGCCACGCGGCAAGACCTTTGATGAGATGCTCGAGGAAAAGCGTCAATTCAAAGCTCAATTAATGGCTGCATCGAATACAAATGAAAAATCACCATCTGAAAGTAAGAAGGATAAGAATAAGAATAAGGGAAAAAATCAGCAGAAAAAGGGAAATAAAAAATCACCAAAAGTTAAGACAGAAACTGAGGAATCTGCAGCAGATGCTGAAAGTGATACTGGCTCTGATCGATCTGGACCTGAAACTTCACCAGTTCATACAAACAAACGAGCAAGTAATGTTGGATTTGTCGAGACGGAAGCTTTCCCACTTACCGACAATATTCCACCTAAGAATGCTCAGAAAAATAAAAAAAACAAGAAAGGAGGTATTTTGGTGAACAAAACCGAACCAACTTTTGTGAGTAACGAGCCTGTCGTTGAAGAGGTTAATCATTTTGTCGAAATTCATCCAAGAGATGCAGTTGAAATTCATCGTCTGCATAGTGTTGAGGCAGCCAATGAAGCAACTTTAACCAAGAATGCCAAAACAAAGGATAAGAAAGGTAAGTTTCAAATTCAATTATTAAAAAAATTAAATTCTAATGTTAAATTTCCATATCAGGACGTAAATACACACCTCCAATTTCACCAGTCAACCAAATGAAGGATAACAAATTGACTGAGGAATCTGAGACAATTGTTGCCATCGAACAATCAGTTCCAGTTAAAGAAAAACCAGCCAAGAAGAAGAAGTCAGATTCAAATAATTCGGCTGCCGTAGTTCAAAAAGAAACTGTTCAAGTTCCCCAATATGAAGATGATGATACAGTTCGTAAATTGTTACGCACTTTAGGGTCTGTTGAATTGACTCGCAATGAAATCCAGATTTTGATTGATTTCTTGTTAAATATGCAACATGATACAACTGCAAAAGATCCAACTGAATGGTCTGAGGGCAAATCTGATGTAGTGCAGAAATTGAAGAAGCAATTGCAGGAAAAAGAGCAACAATTAAAGGATGAACAAGAGGCATCAGTTGCATTCCAAGCTAAATTACGTGAATTGCGTACAGAAATTAATGCTGAAAAATCACATTTTAATGCCACAATTAAACACCACATCGAAGAATTGAACAACAAGAAAAAGGAATTACAAAATCTTGCATCTGAATTGCACTATTCAAATGAGAAACATAATGCAGAAAAATCTGCATTAACCCAACAATTACAACAACTTCAAGCTAAATTTATGCAAATGAAAAATGAAACGGGAGCATCTCAGGAGGCTATACAGAAATACCAACAACTTACCGTCCAACATGAACAACTGAAACAAGAGCTCATGGAACGTAACAAAGTATTGCCTGAATTGCAACGCATTGAAAACGAACAACGCCAATTTATTGATAATCTTCAGAAGAATTTGACAGATCGTGATCAAAAATTGGTTGAATTTGAACGTGTTATTTTGCAGAAGGAAGAACAACTCAAATTCTTGGATAATAAAGCACGTCAAGATCAACAGGTGTTACGTACAGAATTGGAAATGCTTCGTCAGAACTTTGAACAAGTCAAACATCAATTAGCCGAGGTTCAAACAAAGACAGCTAACCAAAATCATTCAGAGGACTTGGCTAAAGTTGAAATGAAAAATCTACAAAATGCCTTAGATTCAAGCAGGAAAGAATTGAATAGTTATAAGTTGCAATTACAAGAGACAACAAATGAGTTAAAAGAGCTGAAACAACAATCAGATAAGACGTCCTCAGAAACAGTAATCCAGGTGAGTCAACATCATATAACTTCAAAAAAAACCTTATCAATTTAAATTTTTTTGTCTGATTTCAATAAAGATTACGGAGATGAAATCACTAATTGGCAACTTGGAATCAAATTTAAATGAAAAAGAAGATAAATTAGATGAATATGAAAAGTTAATTAAACGACTAAGGCTAGAACAAGATGAGTTACATAGTGAGTTGGAACAGCAAAAGACAAAAAATAATGTAAGTCTGTTATTTTATTTCATTCAAAATTAAACAAATATAAATAAAACCCCGCATGCCTCTTAATAACACACAATTTCATGTACAGATGTTTAATTTTGATTGGTACTGTGCATGTTAATTAATTTGACATGATCAAATAAATAAAAAAAATTGTAAAAATCATAGAAAACATTCAATCATTTCATCATCCATTAATTCTTCAATAAAATAAACACAGTCATCATACTTTGAATGTTTTCTATCCCATATTCATGTGTTCTATTTTCATGAAATTTACAAAAAAAAAACTTTAAATCGACATTATTCTTCGTACTTGATTTAGGATTTACGAACGAAGAACTGGAAACTAATTGAAGCGTTACAAGCTGCTCAAAATAGCTCTATAAGTTCTAGTAGAAATAATCAAGTTGTAAGTTTCTCCTTCATTTTATCTGGATGTCTTTGATTTTTCTTTGTATAAAGTATTTTAATCTTCTTACATTTTAAAGTAATGATGGGCTAGATGATTGAATGCTTTTTGGGCGGTTAAAGGGCGCTTATCTTTCTTCTTTTAAAATTAAATTTAATAAAAAAAATACACTTAAAACAATCCTGATGCCTACTACTAACAAATTTAATTGAAAAGTAAATTAAAAAAAAAATATTAATAAATTTTTTTTCTTTATTTTTTTAAGGCTTCTGCACCAGCTCCTGTTCCAGTTGAACAACCGAATATCGATCAATTACTTGCAGACGAACAAAAACGAACTAAAGCAACATTAGTTAAATTGTTGCCAGAACTACCATCAAATGGTCCAACAGATTTCAATAAATGGTTAGAATTTACAACAAATTTCATCAAGCAAGAATTAAGTTCTGCACAAAAAAATAATAGTAGTAAAGTAAACAATTCTCATATGAATGGCAATGAGTCCATTAGTAGTGATTCGTCATCGTCCGAAACTGTCAACAATAGTAGTGAGGCATTGTTATTGCAAAATGCTCAGTTGCAAAAATCATTAGATGAATATAAAAATATTGTGGCAGATACGGTAAGGAAATTAATTTAAAAAAATAAAGAACGTGATCATGAACGATTCACATAAGCGCATTTCCGTTGATTGAATGCATAATTTCAATAAAAATTTACTAAGACCCACAAATATTCTAAATACTGACGGTACTCTTCATGTTTTTGGCAAGAATGGAGTGTACCACAGAAAGACAGACGGACAACCGGCACTAAAACGCAATTTTTTTCCGAATTGGTTGGAAATGCGCTTAAATTGCTTCAGTATTCTTAACGAAAATTTTAAATGTCTACATTTTTCTTTTAATTTCACAGGAGAAAGTTCTTCGTAACTTAGAAGCTAAAGTAACTGAAAGAGACTCATATTGGCAGGCGGTAGTTCAATCAAAGGAAGACGAAATTTTGATCTTACAAAATTCTGCACAATCATGAGCTGGTAAATTTTCTATTCTATTTTCACTTTTGAGGAATCATTAATTTTTTTTTTGATTTAAATTTTCAGGTTTTCAAATGAATAGCAATTAGACAACCTATAATTAAAAAATATATATAAAATAAATAAATAAAAAATACACAATTATGACTAATAAAATAACTAAATTATCAACATTTATAAGTGTTTAAAAATGAAAGAAAAAATTAACTTCATTAGAAAAAAAACCACAAGCTATTAAGAAAAACTGAATAATAAAATTAAAAACAGATAAACGAAGAGCTAAACCTTTTATAAAAAGAAAAATCATTTAACGAACATTAATCAAATAGAGATAAAATTTAATTTTGATTCCATTTATACAAATTTTGAAACAAATTAAAATCAGTTTTTGCTAAATTTATTTTAAAAAAATTATTATTTGTATGTAAAAGATTATACACAGAAAAGTTAATATATGTTATGAAATTACAAAATAAAAACATTGCATTATTATTAAATTATATCATTATTAATCTTACATAAAAAACGTTTCCTATAAAATTAATTCAGTATTTTTTTGCCCTCATTTCTTATAAGTTAATCATTTTCTCATCAAAATATGTGCTAAATTTAATTTAAAAACAACAACACTCTTTTTAATAGTAATAATAATAAAATTATAATAAAAAAAAGATTTTAAATTAAAACCATAGTTAAGAAAAATACGTAAAATTTAAAAATAAAAATAAAGATGCCCATCGTTTTATATACTCACACTAGAATTTTATCATGATGGAATGAAAAAGAATGGCACATTTTCAAGTTAATTTTCCATTTCCTCTTTAAACATCATGCAGCTTCTATAGAACAATAAAAAAAACTAAAATTATACAGAAAAACTGAGATTGTGCAATAAAAATTCAGCATCTGACCTGCATATAATACAGAAAAACTTATAAATGTGGTTATAAAACAATCAAATTTAAAAGACTTCCTTTATAAAATATTTTTATTTTAAATTCGATGATCTACCAATTTATATTGAATGAAGAAATATGAAATGAAAACTTGTTTATTTTTCAGCTAGAGACAATTTCTATATAAAATTAACTAATAAAAACATAAATCAAGAACTAAATGAAAACTATAAACAGAAGTAGTAAGTAATAAACTGTAACGAGCATTATTATTGTAGTAATAAATAATAAAGAAAAAAAACTGATAATAAAATATTAAATCATTAAATTTTTCATTAAAAGTATAAATTTTATCATTTTACTTCCTTCTCTCTCTCTGTTCTGTGTAAATAAATGTAACATAAATTTTTATTAATTTTTATCCAAACTTTATTGTGGGTCATAAAAATTTTACAGTATAAAATTATTTTTTCAATGTCTGTATGAACGATGACAAATCATATTCCTCTTGATATTGTTGATCTTCCCATAGCTCTGGTAAATTTTCCATAATCTGTTTAACTGATGGCTTTCCAGTTCCACTTGCATTTGAATTACTAGCCGTTGCTTTTTGTTGTTCTGAGAGACTAAACAAGTCCAAAAGTTGATCAGTTCCCATAGTTTCCATTGAAGCATTTTCATCACTTACTACCGTATTGGCAGTGAGCAATTTGAATTTTTGTAATCCCATAATTTTTTCTTCGAGCGATTTTCTCGTAATAAGACGATAAACATTTACAACTTTCTTTTGTCCAATTCTATGAGCTCGATCCATGGCTTGCAAATCTTTCATTGGATTCCAATCATGTTCAACGAATATTACTGTGTCAGCTCCTGTCAAATTGAGACCTAATCCACCAACCTATCAAATATTTAAGAAATATATAAATAATTTTGCATGTAATTTCATTTTGACTTTTTTTTTTACCTGAGTTGTTAGTAGAAGAACATCAATACTAGGATCATTATTGAATTTTGTCACAATTGAATGTCTTAAATTTGCTGGCACACTTCCGTCTAACCTCAGATACGTAACTGATGGTAAATGTTTTTTGAGTAAATCGTTTTCAATTATATCTAGCATAGCTTTTAATTGACAAAATATTAAAGCTCGATGTTGATTAACGATATTCACGGATGTGTCATCTTCGGTTGTTCCAATGCCACAATCCAGCAGCAATTGTCTAATGTGAAAAAAAATTGTTATGAAATTTCGATTTTTAAATTTAATGGGAAATCAATAACTCACTTTAATGCAGGAAGTTTGGCTGAGTGTTCAATGTTATCTAATGAGTTATTTTTCTTGCGCAAATCTTCAACGACTCTCTTAAATTCTGGGTGATTCTGTTTGAGGACGAGTTTTGGATGGTTGCAAACATTTTGAAGATATCTGTGGAATTGAAGATGAAAAAATAAATCAATTAAAGTAAATCGAATTGAATAAAAATTAAAATTTACCTCAAAGCTTGGAATATATGAGTTTTCTTACTCATCTGTGCTCCATCAATGTTCTCCAAACAATCACGAATATCATCGTCCAAATGCTCTTTACTAAAGTCCTCATATAATCGTTCCTGTAACGGACTCAATTCACACAACAAATCTTGCGTTATTTTTGGTGGTAAATCTGTTAGGACATCTTCCTTGACACGTCTCAATAAAAATGGTAACACTTGACGATGCAAGGCTTCCATTGCAAGTGCACCAGCTTCCTGTTCTTTAGCTGAGCTCTTGGGATCACGACTGGCAAGAATTGGTCTACTAAATCTACTCATAAACTGTTTTTCAGTTGACAAGAATCCGGGCATGAGAAAATCAAATAAACTCCACAATTCAAGGACATTATTTTGTATTGGAGTACCTGACAAAATCAACCGATGATTAGCGATGATTTGTTTTATTGCTTTTGAACATTTGGTTTTTCCATTTTTAATTGTATGTCCTTCATCCAAAATGCAGTAATTCCATTTGATACTCGAGAAAAATTCAATATCTTTGCGAACGATGTCATAGGAAGCCACAACCAAATTATGCGTTTTTAACAAAGTCCTCATTTTTTCACGTTCCAGTGGTAGACCGGCATAATGTAATGGCTTCAAATACTTTTCTGATATGAATTTGTTGATCTCAAATACCCAATGTCCGGTTAAGGTGGGTGGAGAAATGACTATACTTGGTAATTGTGTTTCTTTTTGTACAGCACGATGATAATGATCACCTGCCAGTATACAAATCGCTTGTAAAGTTTTTCCCAAACCCATATCATCACACAAAATGCCATGAAGTTTATACTGATTTAAGAACCAAAGCCAATTGATACCAGCTTGTTGGTAACTTCGTAACTCAGCCTTGATAGGAACTGGCATTTTGAATTCCGGTATTGATTTTGGTGAGAATAAATATTCAAGAAATTCCTTATCTTTGAGTTTTCGTGTTTTAAGGTCTTCAGATAGTGGAGTTATTGCATCTAAAGGCATGAGTTGAATCAATGTAGCAAAACTTTGGGTACAAATTAACCGAACATGCTCATCTGGATCACTCATCCGTCCTAAAAGTGGTACAATCAATAAAACCACATATGGCACAATATCAAACTGCAATTTATTTACAATGCAAGCAATTGCTTCAGAAGCTCCTTGTCGCTTTATCACACTTTCAATAGCATTCAAAAAGGGGACTACTTCCTTAATGACAACAGACATGGTTTTTGCTGCATCAACAAATGCTAAAACCGCCAAACATCGGGATACCAAATGCCGAACAGCTTTTAACGGATGATAAATTAAAATTGCTAGCTTTGGTGTCAATTTAAATAACTTCTCATGTAGTGATACATGGATATTTGGTGCAACTGTCTCAATCAAATGCAAATTTGTCACAAGACTATTAATATCTTCAGTATCCGATTTTATTGTCAATGCACATGAATCTAAATAGTCTATTGTGACTTTTTCTTCAATGAAATTGAATAAAAGTTCCCACAATACTGGCAATCTTTCAGGCAAATCTTTACCAAAATGACTGCAAATAAATGACAAAGTATAACTAGCTCCTTTCCGTTGAATTACATTTTGTTTTTTCACTGTTTCGGCTTTTGAATTTTTTTCAAGTACATCGTCAGGGATGTCGATTGATGATATTGATGGACGTCCACAAGATCTTGTTCCATTTTGTGCATCTTTTGAGTTCTTTGGTGTTTGGGTGGATGATAACATGAGTACGCCATGATATGGATTTGTTTCATCAGACTTTTTTGGATCACATTCACTGATTAATTTCGTTATTGTTGGTATTTGTGGTGTAAAGTCTTCATCACATTTCAAAATTGTACATAAATTTGTGATAATTTTTGCATTGGGACATGGATTTTTTTCTGTTACCTGATCAACTAAATAAGCAAGATTTTCACCTGCAAGTTTTTGAAGAATATCATTATTTTCTTTTTTAATTGCTTCCAACAAAGGCTTAACGTAAGGTGCAAATTTTTCATTTGGCAGTCCATGTAAATTCACAATAGCTCCCGAGAGAATTGCTTGTGTCGTTATATTGAGTGTATTCTGTTCCTGACTCGTAAATTGATATGATGCATGCAATGCTTTGCGTCTTTCTTCTAACGTGTCAGCTAGTTTTGGTTTTAAATTAAAAGTTTGTCGCAAGTTTTCAGTCAAAGTTGTGGATAAGCGTAATATTTGATCTAGAGTCAACACTGGACTAGATTCAAGTTCGACAAATTGTATTTTATATTGCTTTAATGTAGCCAAAAAGTCTCGGGCTTCTTGTAAAAGTCTCGTAAATAAAATGGCAACTTCATCATAGTAAACATATTCAATAAGACTGTGTTTTAACTTTTCAATCAATTGCGGAGGACCAGGACGAGCTTTTTCATCATTTTTGGCCCAGAATGACACCACTAAACCACTTACAATACGTTGAAGTGCAGATCGAGATCCCAAATAACCCATAACCACATTAACGTAACATTGAATTGGACTTTCAATCTCTTCTGTATAGATAACACCAGGTGCAGGTAACACCAAATACTTTGATAAAATACCGAGCATTTTACTTGCACGATATCTTGCTCGAATTACATTTTTCTCTCGAATATCCATGGGAACACTTTCACTACCACCTAAAAAGAGCTTTGCTTGAACTCTCACAGCATTATCCAATAAATCATGAGGTTTTCCCTTGCGTTCCCTTACAACATTTACTTTAACTGGAACTAACTGACTTTGATCAAATGCTAATCGAGATGGTTGCATTGCAAGACAAAACCAACATGAAACAAATGGACAGGCAGCATGTAAAAGTACTGATAAATCGGCATTTTTAACAATATTTGACCATACTTCTTCGACTAAACATTGAACTTCTTCAATGTGCTCTACGAGAACGCGTTGATAGAGTTGGCGTAATGCATCTTGAAGTAATTCAGGTGTCCAAAGTTTAACTCCATTAATTGTCATGGAAATGTTAAGCGTATTATCATTCTCTTCGTTACCTTTCGGACACAAATCAACTGATTCTGTTAGTGTTTTAAGTGTTTGGAGTGTTGATTTTCGAACTGATGTGCTACTATGACTTAAAAATGGGAATAATCTTGGAATGAGGTTTGTAAATGCACTTCCATGAATACTACCAGCAACACCAGGTAAACTCAAAATAGCAGCTAAAAGTCCCATGAAACTATTAGATGCTGATGTAAGTTCATCCTGGTCTAGCAATAAATCCCAAATTTTTGTTAAAATCTGTGAAAGTCTTGAAGGTGATAAAAGTTTGGGTAAATGAGTTGCAATTGGAATCAAAGTTGAAGCACAAACTGCTGCAACGTCATCAACAGGATCTTCTAAGCCATCCAAAATGTTATCCAATACAAGAGGTAAATATTCCATGATCAAATCTTGACGAATAACAACTAAATATTTCAATCCTAAGAGACCACCATGTCTCACTTCCCAGGCATCTTGTTTTGTAAACTTCAATAAAACATCAATTGTACGCATTACTTTCTCTGTAGGCATATCTTTGAGAACCGTACCGAGTGCTTGAGCACAAGTCTCTCGAACTGGAGCAACGACTTGATCAGATACAAAATCACCAAATCTATCTAATGCCAATACACACAAAAGTCGTAATGTAGCATCTTCCAACCATAAATGATGATTTTTTTCCATTTCCTCCTTAGTCATAAAGGTACTTTTACCTCCGCCACTGATATGTGTTTTTAATAGTTCTCGCAATGCAGTTGCAGCTCCATGTCGAATTTCCCACTTTGGATTAAATAAATTCATAAACAACTTTGAACAAAATGTTTCTAAGGGCCAATCTACAGCACTGCCCCATGATCCAGTTGCATCTGGCACTGGTTCATTAGTTAATGCTTCTAATTTAATTTCAGCTTTGGTTCGTTTTCTTTCAGGCTCATCAGAATTCATACTGCTACAGGAACTTCGACGACTTGATGGACTAGGAGTTGGCATCGATGAATTTGATTGAACTTGACGGGCTTTTCGTTTTGCCCGATTAATTTCACGACAACTCAACATTTGGCTAGTGTCCAAGTTGAGAATATGTTCAACAGGGATATGACATTCTGGTGTTTGCGGAGTTTGAGGTGTTCCTACTTTTGGTGTCATGTCCTCCAATGTGATAAGTTCATCAATTTTGATGCCCGTATTTAAACCTAATTTTTCACTTAACATCGCACGTTGTTTTATGAGTCGTTCTTTTAGATCAACTTCATTTTCTTCAAATGTATCAAATTCAGTTCCTTCTGAACCCAATAATCGTGCACCTTTACTTAATACACTATTCAAATCAAAGTTATTAAATGTCAGTCTAGTTTTTTCCAATTTTTCACTTATTTGATTCCTTTCAACTTTCACAGGAGACACATTTGGTTTTGGATTCCATTCTGGTACATTTTCTAATATTGCTTGTATCGCCAAGGCAGCAGCTACTCTGGTATCCCAAGTACTGCTATGGAGGTATCCTATTGTCCGATTTAGTAAATTATGCAATTCGTGTGGATGAAGTTTTTGAACTTCGCCAATTTGACGAGAGGCAGCTTTACGTGTAACCGCTGCAGAACCACTTTCTAACAAGATGAATAAACGATCAAGTCTAGAAGAGTAAGAGAAAATTTTTTGTATAATAACAATAATGAATTAAAAATATTCTAATTTATTGTAATTACCTTGACGTCATTGTAATTTGATATTTATCTTGTTGAATTCAACTTTGTGGAAAATATTTAATAATTGCTCCTCAAGTTAGACGAATTACAATGTTTGATAAAGATTATATCTGGAAAAAGAGTAAACGAATTTAAAATTAGTTTAAATATCAATGTAACATTTCCTCTTAATAAGTATTTTTAACGACATACATGAGTTTGTATTATCAAGAGATGAATTTTTTTTCTGTGTTTAAGAGAAAAACTGACACGTATGTTATTAATTTTTAATTGAAGTGCAGATCAAAGCAATTTCGAATATGAAAATAAAAAAAAATGTGTATTCATAGCAACAGAACCGCATCAGATTTTTTTTTTATGAATATAACTCAATTATTGGAATCATAATTTCAATCAATATTCCATTTTTAACAATATTTTTACAGTGGAATGGTAAATTCATGAAAATATTTATATTCAGACCATTCTCTGAAAATGAAGTTACAGAGTTAGGACTCGACGATCAGATTATATTAAGCATAAATGAGTATAAAATGAGTCAAAAAATATTTGTTTTTAACTTTTTTAGTCTTTTAGGCTATATCGGCGCCAACTTACACGTGTGTATGGGTGATCTGTAGAGCTATACGGTATCAGATTCATCTAGTTTAATCACGAATATTATAAAAATTAAAGACTAAGAAAATAGAGAGATTGCACTCTTTTTGTACTTTCGATACGCCCTAATATTTTATCTCTTATCAAAAGTCATTAACAAAATGATATTTCTAATTAGTCGATTAACTATTTCAACACCATTTAAACTCTTCACTCACTGCTCATGAAAATCGAAAAACATTAATATTAAATGATGCATTTCCGATCAACATATTATGATTATAATTATATCAAAAAATTAATTACATCCCCTTTTGTTATTATTATTAAATTTATCTATTGTCTTATCATCCGGTGTTAATATTAAATTGTCTGTATAACTTACAATGATGAATTAATGACATTTTTGTTCTGAATAATAATCACAAAAAACAAAAAAAAAATCATAGTACACATATTTGACAAAAAGTACAAAATTTCTATTATTTTATTGTATTTTTTTTTTCTATTTTAATCATTTTCAGAACATCTGTGCTTGCTTGAAATAATTTCGGGCCAAACACAGTGCATTTAACGTGAAAATAGTCAAATTTAACTGTTTAACCTTGTTCAACAATCAAACATACTTAACTAAATATTACAATTATGTTTATAATGAATATGTTGATGAGTTAACAGATCATATCACACATTCATAGTAAATTTTTAAAGCGACAGATGAAAGCTCACAAAAATAAAAATGTGAAAAGCTAACATTATTCCCTTAATATCAAATATTTGAGAGAAAAAAATACAACATTTCACACTTTTTAACTATGTGTATTTATTTCTTTATTTTTTTTGTTACATGTATAATGTTTAATTACACTGAGTGACAAACTTTCATGACCTCAATTTTATTAGACGGGAGTTTGACAGAAATTTTACGCTGATATCAAAATTGTTATCGGGATATAGGGAGGTCACATGTTTAATCTCAATTTCTTCTGAACTTTAATTAACTTGAAATTTTTATAACTTTATGAATTTGGCCTAGACTTTTAAGGAGGAAAAACGGGAAACTGTTATCGACCCGTTTACAGATGACGTGAGATTCATCCTGAAAGGCGATAAAAAATCCCGATACTTAAAGTCACCCAAATCATCAAATTTTTCTCAATCATGATTTAAATTGGCCTAATCTCACCCAAATCAAAATTAGCCGGGTCAAATGCCCTGAGATAATAAAATTTTGTTCCCCAGTGTTATAATTTACACACATATTAATATTAATAATGCGTCTGTGTGCTTAAGATGAATGTAAGAAATGCTGTTATTTTATTTGTCTATACATTTTTCAAAACCTCTATGTAATTTTATTATTGAAATAAAAAAATATGATGTAGTGAGACGTCTACAAATATAATTATGTACACATATATGTGTGTTTTATTAAAAATGACATGTGTGTACATTTCTTAATTCGTTAACTATGTTGATTCTCGTTGATTGAAGAAAAACTCTACTCGACATTGTTAGAAAGAAGTTTATTTCACATCAATATTAAATGATTTCAATTATTTATTGGGCAATTGACTTAATATCGTTGAATTGCACTTATGATAAGGAAACCAGCCCATATTAAAATAAAAATGATAAAAAAAAACTCATGAAGGAAAGAAATTTGATAAGATTAAATGTATATAAAAATTAATCTATATTTTTTGTAATAAATAAATAAAAAGCCAACTTAATTGAAAAATATTTATACGTGTATAAAACTCAAAAAAATCAATACATAATTTAAGAAGTAGATTATGTATATTTATACGCCTAGTACAAATTAAAAAGCTCACTACGTACAAATGGGTATACATTCCAAATTTAGAAAATCAATTTTTTACTCAATTAAGGAATAAAAAAACCCAAAAAATAATTAACTTTACGATAGACTGCATGAGAATTTGAATATTTTTCATTATTTTGATGCGTAATTCAATAGTTAATTTGGTAAAATTTGGTGTAAAAGAAATATTTTTGAAGGAGAAATAAAAATCGACAACGTAACTCACTTTATCTTCATTAAATTTTTGTTGTTTTCTTCATTTCGCATTCTTTCTACTTTTCATCTGAATCATTTGAGAAATATCACAATATAAATTTATAATTAACTTTATATCTTGTTTCCCGTTTGATAAGCACACTTAATAATGATGAATTTAGTTCACTGGTATTTTTTTAATCTGACCCGTAAAAATCTGTGTAGAACTTTTGAGACGGGTTCTAAAATATTTATTTTTTGCTCCGAAGCTTGCATCTTTCCTCGTTGATTCCCTCTATTTATACTACTCTAGTAAGTGTTGCTGCGTTGCTGTTTTATTCACAGTTTGTCAATTAAACGTCAAATCATAGGCGAGTACAAATTTTGTTTTCTTCTTATGGTATGGAAGTTTTCCTTCAAGAAAATTGGTACTTTTAATATTTAATGACCTTTAATACCTTCAAATTGAAACCGATTATTAAAAATCTCATAACCTTTCAAAATAATTCCAAAATATTCTCATATTTATTGTAAAGACTCGCACTAAAAAATTTCCCTCAACAGATTGTGAAACTGAAATTTGCAATAGTCTATCAAAATAATATAAATGTCAAAATGAAGTACTTTTTATCCCGTAATTTTTTAATTCGAGGAATAATTTAAAGTATTTGAACTGTTTACACTCAAATACCATCATTTAAGCCTTAAATCTTAAATATATTGAATTTGTGTCCGTAATTTCATTTGACCATCCATATTTTTAAATAAAAATCAATCAAAAATCTAAAATATTCGGGATTTTTTGAACTTACACATTTTCTCACATTTTACATAAACATCAATTATTTTTTACGGATTTGTTTTATTCCTCATCTTAAATTGTATTCTCTTTAATTGCTTCACAATTTCATAAGTTAATTTCAATAAAAATTTATAAAATAAAAATAATTTTCATTTACGGATAAATTGTTTATTTTTTTTCTCACACTGTTTTGTAAACAATCTGTCAAAAGAGTCACAGCTTGCAAAGCATGTAAAAAAATTGTGTATGGCTTATGACTTTATTTTTATCTGAAAAAATTCTTTGATTAGCGAACTCCTTAGGAAAAGGTCCATAGACAAGAGTTTGAACAGGAAACATTATAACGTTTAAAAATTTAACATACAAAATTTGATTGAAGTTTTTTATAGAAAATAAACGTCAATAAAAAAATCTATTCAATGGACTGTGCAAATTAGAATAAAATTTTATTTATTTTTGTTTGTAAGATATTTAAAAAATATGAAAAATTTTTACTAAAACTTACCGAAAAAATAAGTCCCGACTCGATTCATCAGAAAACGTTTAAACGGACATTCCATCATATCCATAATATTTTCGATAGAAATTGCATGCTGGGAATTTGTCAAATTTCAGTTAAATGAACCGCCCATAGGGTCGTCATTGTCATTTTGGGTTTTGGATTGTAAACAGCAAATTGCCTTTTTTTATAAAATTTTCCATCTAAATATTGTATTTTCAAGTAAAAAATAGATTTAGACCAAGGAAAAAATACTTAGTTAACTAGTAAAATAAAAGACTGTTAAAAACTTTAGCAGGTAAGCATTGAAAATGTGAAAAAATTGGTGTCACAAAAGTTTTACTAAACAAAGCGAAAGTCGCAATATTTATTCAGAAGAAAAAAAACTGCTATCAAGATTTCATGGACACTTGAAATAATCAGTATTTTAATGTTCTATTACGTTCAAGCCAAAACTCGTTCAAATTATTACGTTTTACACGTTGTTGGATAACAAACAAAAATAATATTTAATTGGGTAAATTCAACCCCCTTTTATGACTCAACACAAAAAGATTATGTGTATTGCAATCCAAATTTAATAAATATGAACAATGTACACACAAAGACACAAAAAAAAACGCCACACACAAAATATACGACGAAGAAACAGAACATGAAATTTAACGATTTTATTGTGTGTACTTAGTATGATATGACGTCTTTTTATATTTCATTTTTTTTTATTTTATAATAAATTCAATTCAAGTTTCAGTGTATGTTGATTCAGTTGCAAGTGTTGAATGTAACCATAGCGCAACAGGAAATAAATTAACAACTTTTGTTAAGCAAAGAATAATAATAATAATACAAATAATAATTGTTTTGGTACAATCAATAAATTGAACATCAATTTGAAGAGAAACAGAAAGTGAGGAACATGAATTTTTAAGCGTGATCGTTACAATTATTCAAGAATAAAAAACGCACTCAACTGAAACAAAAGTGGTCTAAACAGGTGAAGTTTAAGAAATGAATGAATTAAAATGATATAGAATGTGTAACCTTGAACCCAAATTTACATAAAAATTATGAATTTTTACTCATAATTGATCAAAGTATGAAATTGTACAATCTCCAAAAAAAACAGACAGCTTTAATTTAATTTTAACATTTATTTATTTGTTATTGTTTTATGTTCGTTATAAGTATTCATTTAAACATGTGTCTGTTTTCAAGGGTATTTAGGAGATTTGCGTATATTATAAAATTTGTCTTTTCACAAAAATAAAGATCAATGTACTGTGACTTAAGATATGAGTTTTATTTTGGCACTGCAAATATTATGTTAGAGAAACGTCTAGATATCATTGAAGAGACCCTTAATTTTAAAGCAAATCAACAACACATGCACATGTAGTAAGCAAAAAAACAAACAAAATTCGTTTGCCAAAAAAGTATTTTGACTTAAATAGATTTAAATATACTGAAAAACATCCATAAGACGAAATTTTCCAACAGTAATCAGTATAAATCAAAGCTAATTCATAACTTGACGTCTTTTCTCATAAAATTTAAAGCAATTTTTTTTATACTTTTAAATTAAATACCAAGGCTGAAAGATCAAGTAGTTGTTAAAAAAAAATCACACAATTTACAGATCGTTAACAAGACCATTAGATATTAGGACGATATGTGTGAAATCTTATCAATTGTGTCATACAAACACAAGTATGTGAAATGCAAGAATGATAATAATTGTAATAGGAGTATTTTAAGAAATAATTATTGCGACACAAATTACAACAATCAAAATAGGAGTAAAATGTTAGTACATACTCGTTTAAAATGCGATTCAAATATACTGGAGATATCTCGTGTGTCTCCTATAATATTTTTGTGTTGTGTTGAATGAAATGAATTTGTTTGTGATAAAAATTAAATTGAATTGAAATATTTTTTGAAAACAAAAAAATTTTATCAGTTGAAGGAAGTCATTTCATGATAAGAAACTAACAAATGTTTTTTTATTAAATATTTTCTAGAATGGTGATTCCGACGAGACAAGCGCCTCCAGTACCAACACAAAACCGTGGGTTTACCATATCAAATAACAATCAATCGTCACGATATACACCAACAACGGATTGGGATGATAATCCATTTGATGCGTGGACACCAAAACAATCTCAAGCGGCACCAATTTATAATCAATCACAACAGCATCAGCAGCAGCAGCAGCAACAACAATTGAAAGTAAAGAAACAAGCACCTCCTAGACCGCCACCACCAAAAACAGGATTTAATAAACCAGCTGTTCCTTTAAAGAAACCAAGTACTGTACATTCGAATACAATTCTAGCAAATCTCTTGAGTAGAGCACGTTTGAGTAAGCCAAGTTCGAAGCAAACAAGTTCGAAAAATTCAGCACCATTACCACAATCCATCGCGCCAGCATCATCATGTAATAAAATAATCAACAATTATGGTACACTTACATTAAAACAATCTGCTAGTTTTTCTTCGACATCATCTTCAATCACATCAAATAACGAAGTGAAATTAATTAGTTTTGATTCACCACCAAGTTCACCAACTTTTACACAAAAATCCAACAGTGACTGTGTTAGTGTGAATAGTTTTAGTTCTGATTCTGCAAATTATTCCCCAAATAATGGCTTTTCAAGTGAAAGTGGATTCGAAGATGATTTTGTGTTAGATAATAAAATCACATCAACTTATAAACCGATGCCAGCTGTTGATCCATTTGATATGTTAGATGAGGCATTTACTCCAACAATGAATACAGGAATTAAACCTCCCATTGCACAAAAACCTATCAATGTAGGAAATACATCATTTTATGCATTTTCCGGAAATGCATCTTCAATAAATCCGAATAATAGTAAGAAGCCAACTGATAACTACGATCCACTGTGTAATGGAAAAGATTTGATAAAACCTAGTAGTGTTGTTGCACCAAAAATGCCTACAATTATCAGACCAAATTCAGCTGGAAAGGGAAAAATATCTCCTGTGCATTCAGTCAAAACACCCGTTCGTACACCAGAACCAACAAAAACAATTCAAATTGAAGAATTCGACGACTCATTTGATGATTCATTGCCATCACTTCCAATGCCAAGTATTCCTCCACCACCACCCCCAAAAATCGAGGATACATTACAAGACGATACCGAAACGGAGAGTTATGGCATTGCATTGTATGATTTTGATGGTGAACAAGATGCAGATTTACCATTAAGAGCCAATGAAAAAATTTATTTGATGCGAAGATTGAATGATGAATGGTTATTTGGACGTAATAAGCGTGGCTGTGAAGGAATGTTTCCTGCTAATTTTATCGATGTTAAAATTCCATTAAGTGATGACAGTGCAATATGTAGTGGTAGTAGCACCCCATCTGTCGAAATGGGATCGAAATCCGTTAAAGTTAAGGCATTGTATGATTTTCATGCAGAACATCCAGAGGACTTAAGTCTAACGGTAAGAGAACTTTTTTAAGTTTTAAATTTTTCATTCTAATTGAATTTTACATTTCAGGCTGGAGAAACAGTAACTGTTTTACGAGAACTGAATAGTGAATGGTTATATGGTGAAACCTCAGGTCGTTTTGGACAATTCCCTGCAAATTATGTGGACTATAAACTGAATTCTTATTGAAAAAAAAATCTTTTCATATCAAACACATCAAAAAGAGCTTAAAGTAATTTTTGGAATATTTACAAAACTTTTTCTTACTTAAAATAAAAAACTCATCTTGTAAACGTCAATCACGTGGAAAATAATATGAAAACTAGAAATGTCTTAGTTGAATGTAAAT
Source organism: Culicoides sonorensis (assembly GCA_900002565.1). Lineage (NCBI taxonomy): Eukaryota > Metazoa > Arthropoda > Insecta > Diptera > Ceratopogonidae > Culicoides > Culicoides sonorensis. The sequence goes on along the minus strand of LN483503.1, from coordinate 117,689 downwards.
ATTTTTGTAAATCGAATTAATTTTTGTATAAGTTTATACTATTTTTTCCCTATTTCTATGATTATTATTATAATTTTGTTATTTATTGTCTACACTATGCACTATATGTTATTTTCTTTTGTTATTCTGTCTTGATTAGTAAAATCATTTGTAGAAAATTAATAAAAAAAAAAAATGCTAGATAAAATCCTGAATGTTTTATTTCACTACCTGAAGATGAGGAATTTTGAGCACAAAATATTCTGATTCCAATTTCAACGGTTTTTATGTCACATGTTAGTAACGGTATTTTTAAATTAAGTGTTCGTTATCAAATTCATGTTCGACACAGTGTTCATCGAACATCATCTGACATTTCATCAAAATCTAAAATTAGGTCAAGGTGATTAATTTTGTACTTTGGAGCTTAAATTCTAACATTCAATGTGACGTAAAAATAAATCACTTATCTCAAAAAAAATTATTTCAAGTCATCACAAAAACGCACGATAATTTAAATGACGTGTCATTAGCTGATATCAGAAAACATTCGATTTTAAAATCCAGTATGAATATCACACGGAATTTTTTGTTGAGAGGTAAGTTTATCATTGTGATTAATATTGATATAAATTTAATTCAATTGCATTTGCAGATGTATCACGATCAATTTTTGGAAATCCGTTTTCTTTGAAAGCAATATCGTGTAAAATGCATTCACATCCATCACCTTTGGACTCGCAAGATGATGCTGAAGAAGTTAAAATTCCGATGCCATGGGGTCATGTCAGTGGAAAATGGTGGGGGCCAAAGGATGTTCGACCAGTTTTGTGCATTCATGGTTGGCAAGATAATGCTGGTTCATTTGATCGAATTATCCCATTATTACCGAATCACTTAAGTTATTTGGCGATTGATATTCCTGGTCATGGATTCAGTTCGTGGTATCCTGATGGTATGAATTATGTACCATTAGATTACATTAATGTAGTTAATATTATTCGTAAAGAATATGGATGGGATAAAGTTTCGCTGATGGCACATAGTATGGGATCAATATTAGGTTTCAATTATTGTGGTATTTTTCCGGATCGTGTTGATATGATGATCGGAATTGATGCTCTCAAGAGTCATATTAGAAACAAGGAAAGAGTTGCACCAGTACTTGAATATTGTTACAATAATCTTCTAGTAGCTGATGAACGAAATCGCAATAAAACTGAACCACCAGCATATGCATTTGAAGATACAGTGAAACGACTGAATGAAGCTACAAATGGATCAGTTACACTCGAAACATGTCCGTTTATTTTAAGAAGGAATTTAAGAAAAAGTGAAAAATATCCTGATAAGTATTATTTTGCCCGTGACAATCGTTTAAAGTACTCAGGTTTTATGCATCTGCCTCAAGAAGTTAGTGTAGAATTTGCTAAGCGAATGCAAATGCCATATTTGTTCATAAAGGCAAGCAATTCGCCTTATTATGAAAATAAAAAGTATTTTGATGAAATGATAGGTGTTATGCAGGAGAGTAACAAAAACTTTGAATATCACATGATCGAAGGATCACATCACCTTCATCTAACGGCACCAGAAACCATTAGCGAATTATTAACGAATTTTATCAATAAAGCAAGGCCTTGTGCTGATGATAAAGTCAAAAGTAAATTATAAATAAAATATGATTATGGGAATAATAAAAAAAACACACGTTTTTAAAATACTGGATTGTCTTATTTTTTGTTCATATATGAATGAAACTGAAATGTTATTTTAAATTTGAAATTTTGACATATTCAAAAATTTCTAAGATAAAAGTAAACTAAAACAAAACTGGTGATGTGTTGTGATTAAAAATTATTTTATTCTTTTTCAAAATGTTCTTATCAAGAAATTTACTGTTCAAAGGTGAATATTTTTTCTTTCAAGTGAGTATATTTTTTTAAAAAATAATTTGAATTTCAGATCACTTCCGATCGATTTCCAAAAAAAAGTTGTCATATAAATCATTTTTGTGTAAAATGCATTCTCATCCATCACCTTTGGACTCACAAGATGATTCTGAAGAAGTTAAAATTCCGATGCCATGGGGTCATGTTAGTGCAAAATGGTGGGGATCGAAAGACGTTCGACCAATTTTATGTATTCATGGATGGCAAGATAATGCTGGAACATTTGACAGACTAATTCCATTGTTGCCCAATCACCTAAGTTACTTGGCGATTGATATTCCTGGACATGGATTCAGTACCTGGTATCCACATGGAATGATTTATCAAGCTATGGATTATATTAATGTTATAAATATCATACGAAAGGAATATGGATGGGATAAGGTCTCTTTATTGACTCACAGCTTAGGATCCATTCTGGGTTTCAATTATTGTGGAATTTTTCCCGACCTTGTTGATATGATGGTCGGAATAGAATTTCTGAGTAGTCATATCCCAAAAATTGAACAACATCCTCTAGAATTAGCAAACACTTATGACAATTTTCTTGTAGCCGATGAACGAAATCGAAACAAATCCGAACCACCTTCGTATACCTTTGAAGAAGCGATTAAACGGTTTAATGAAGGTACAAAAAATTCTGTTACAGTTGAGAATTGTCATTATATTTTAAGACGTAATCTAAGAAAAAGTGAAAAATACCCGGATAAATATTATTTTGCACGAGACAATCGATTAAAATATACAGTTTTTACTCGTATTCCACAGGCGGTTAATATTGAATTTGCCAAACGTATGCAAATGCCTTATTTGTTCATCAAAGCCTCTAAAGCACCATGGTTTGGCAAAAAAGAACATTTAGAAGAAATTGTTAATGTAATGCGTGAAAGTAACAAAAATTTTGAAATGTATGTAGCTGACTCCTCGAGCCATCATATTCATTTATCAGAACCACACTTGATAAGCGAACCTATATCAAATTTTATACAAAAATCAAGACCATCTGCAATTGATAATATCAAAAGTAAATTTTAAGTCAATTATTATATTTTTTATTTCAATACAAATAAATTCATTTTTAAATACATTAACATTTTATGTATTCTATTCTGCCATTTCAGTATCATTTACATTTTTTTCCTTGCTATTTGAATCACATGATACTACACAATCCTCGTATGTCCACTTTGGAAAAATACGTTTATATAAATTTAAGAAAACAGTATCAAACGATTTGATGGGACCATCGAAAACGCATTTCATGTGACCATGGGTACCAAGAGACTCTTTAATGTGACCCATACGACCACAACGAGTTCGCAATTTGCATGGCTTAAAGTAGTGAATGTCATCTTTGTTGAAGAACATGTACCGTATTGTTGCTGTTTTACGATGAATTTTGAATGGATGTCCACTTAAAACTACACGCTTAAGGATAATTCTGTCAGGATTACATGAAATAAGACGTCCTGTTGCAACTAGTGAAAGGGAAGTGTTCGGATTTTGCATGAAACATAAGACAGGTGCTGGAGGAAATTGAACTGGAGCATAATATGTGGCAACCACTGTTTCTTCCGGACGGAAAAATCTCTCATATTTATGTTTATCTCCATTTGTATGTTGACTGAACACCGGATTAACAATGAATCGACGATAACCACATTGGATGATTAACCGCTCTTTTGATTTGATTGGAATTTCAGATCCTGGAGCACGTTTCAACACTGCATTTGCAACTGACATTTGATGCTCATGTGGAAGTAGTCCATACAAAATGACATAATTATTGGCACTTTTGTAAGCTTCCCATAAAGTTGAATCAATTCCAGTTATGTAAATTGAAAGATATTTGCCAACCATTGAATTTTTGGCATTTTCTTCTCGTTCCTTCATTTCCTTTAAAATACGTTTTTTAGTGCGATCAAAATTTTGAAATTGGAAAATCCGTGCATAATCAATGGGAAGATTTTCTTTCACATCCCATGGTGATGTCCTAAAAGATTCAAGTCCACGATATTTTTGGAATCGAACTCGCGCTGGTACATCACGTGGAGTATCAATTTCATCAGGCCATTTTTTTTCTTCTTGAGCTGCTTTTATTTTTTCTAATGACACTTTTTCTTCATCCAAATCCATCGCTTTATCATATGCTTCATCATTTACAGGCGCTTCTGATGTTACGCTTACCATATCATACTCTTCTTCGTCTTGTTCATTTTCTTCAGGTACTTTTTGACTATCTGAGTCACATGACATGTAAGCATCTTCATTTTCTGAGTCATTTTCTTCTTCTGAGTCTGATGCAGAATCATTTGAAACCTCCTCGATATCAGGAATCCAAGCAGCTTGATATTCACTCATACCCTTGGGAATTCTTTTAATTAATTTTGTTTTCTTTGTTTCTTCTCTCGCGGCTTCGATTTCTTCTTCTGTAGGAAACGGTTGGTCAGCATCCATTTCATCAGGTTCATTTTCTCGTATAAGTGGTGTTTGTTTTTCTGGATCTGCCTTTGCAATCACTTTAATTTCAGCCATTTCATTTTTCCGTTCTTGCTTATATGGGTCAGGTAATTCTTCAATCATTTCCAACTGATAGTCACCCATACCTGGAACATGAACAAGTCCGTTTACATCGAGAGAACGTCCTCGCAAAAATCCAGTAACTTTTAAAGTATTTTTCTCTGATAAATATTCGACTGATTCTCCATACATATGAGCTCGATTTGTTTTGTTTAGTAGCAAATTACGTTTTTGACCTCCAATTCTACGAAACAGATTTAATCCATCACTGCTCGAATCTAACATCATTGCTTTTTCATTTGGGAATAACTTGCTGACACATTTCTGAATATTAGCTTTAACTTGCCCTCTCTTTTTAGGCGCGATTGATTCCAGATCCATTAAAGTCACCATTGGAGTGGGGATTCCTTGTGATGTTGCCATACCGAGTATTTTATTGCCCCATTTATCGAGCAGCTCTTCGTCTGTGTTTGCAGATATCAGTAAAATTGTTGAATCACAAACTTTCAAATAGTCCAGAACTTGTAATTCTGCTAATTTTCCAACTGGAGGTATGATGAATGAGAAACGTTGCTTAAGTCGTGGTATTCTAAAATGTTAAATACTTTTACATTGCATTCATTTTTTCCAATTAAAATAAAATCTTCTTACGTGATATGCGTTACATTTGTAGTTTTTGTCACAATGGCTTCTGTATCACATCCAGTTAATATTGCTAGCGCTGAGAGTGGATCAATTGACTCATTTAGAGCAAGGATACATGTCAAAAAAGGAGCTGTGTTTGTACCACCAATTGACCGTTTAAGAGCAATTGCTTCTTCTCGTTTATTTCTCCGAATCTATGAAAACAATTTGAATTATTTTTGAATGTTTTAACAAAAAAAAAAAATTCTTACTTGAGTAGACTGATGCCTGCGATCTTCACGTCTCATTTCTCGTTTTGCTTTCATGGTACTTGCTTTTACAGAAACTCTTCCTTTATTAGCTTGATCCACAGATCTCTTGGATCGATGACCTCCATGTTTATGACTCTTATTAGCTTGTTTTAATGAGCCAGGACGATGACCCTGTTTGTCAATAGCCATTTTTAATAATATTTAATTATTTATTCTCGTTGAAACCCAATCGAATTTATTTAAATAAAAATTTAAATGCATGTGGACTTCATTACAAAAGTAAACATAACCTAAAAATTCATTTGACGTTTATTTGTTGTGATTTTTTGACAAATTGTAAATAAATAAACACATGTGAAGAAGAAAAAGTTGATTTCAAAAAGAAAATGTCTCAAACAAAAATTAAAACAGAGAAACGACCAAAATTAACATTAGCTGAACATAAAGTTAAAGTTGATGCTGAGGATTATGGTCTTGCCGATGAATTATGGGATTTTGAAAAATTTAAGGATCGACTACAAATTAACAGAGTTCGACGTGAAGAAATGGTCTTAGAATTTGATATGATTGGCATACCGGTATCTGTAGCAAATGCAATTCGTCGAATTATGTTAAGTGAAGTTCCTTCAATGGCCATTGATAAAGTGTATATTTACAATAATACCACTATAATTCAAGATGAGGTACTTGCTCATCGCCTTGGACTCATACCACTCAAAGCTGATCCACGTTTCTTTGAGTATAAAATTGATCCTAACGAAGAAGGAACTGAAAATGATACACTTGAATTTGAACTTAAATTTCGATGTGGAAGAAAAGAAAAAGATGGTCCAAATTATGAGAAAAACTACAATTGTTACTCTGGACAAATTAAATGGCTACCCAAGGGAAGACAAGGAACAATGTATAAAGAGAAAATTATTGGTCCAATTGAAAGTGATATATTGATCGCTAAAATGAGACCGGGACATGAATTAGATTTGAAGTTATTGGCGGTAAAAGGAATTGGAAAAGATCATGCAAAATTTAGTCCTGTTGCTACAGCTTGGTATCGACTGCTTCCAGAAATTAAGTTAAATCGAGAAGTCGTTGGACGAGATGCTTACTTATTGCAAAAATGTTTTAGCCCAGGAGTTATTGAGGTAGATGAGAATGAAAGGGCTGTAGTGAAAGATGCTCGAAATGACAGTTGCAGCAGGAATGTTTATCGATATCCACAGTTAGCGGATGCAGTGACCCTGAATCGTATAAGAGATCATTTTATATTTACAATCGAGTCTGTTGGTGCTATGGAGCCTGAAGATATTTTCATTGAAGCAGTCAAATGTTTGAAGAAAAAATGTCTAACAATTTTAGAAGAAATAAATTGATTTTAATTTAACAGAAAAAATTACTGTTTCAAATAAAACAAAAATTGTATATTTTATAATTGAATATTTTTATTTTATAATTGGGTTAGTTTTTAAAGTTTGATCATTAGTAAATATAATAATGCAAATACATCGTAAAATTTCAAACAGATAACTCAAGAGATTTAGTTTTCTGGTTCTTGAGTGTTTTATGAATAATGTAAAGTTGGTTTTAACGTCTCTTCACATCTCTCCATTCGTTTTCCTCACGAGGAGCTAAATTGAAAAATAGACTTTCAAATAAATCCAATTTATTTTTCTATATAAATTGAAATCACCTTTTTCTTGTTGTGGTGGACGTCTATCGTCTCTTTCACGACGATCATCTCTAACTGTACGCCAATTGGTATCTTCTTGTTTTTCTTCTGTTGAATTTAAGGTGTTTAATGTTTATTAAACTTCATTTTTCATTATAGAATAGGTTAAGAACTTACGAGGTCTACTTCTCCAATCTGTTGAATCTCTCTCAGCACCTCTATCATTCCGACGACCAAAGCCTCCTCTACGATCATCACGACGGTCACCTCCACGATCATCACGACGGTCACCTCCACGATCATCACGTCGGTCACCACCACGATCATCGCGTCGGTCCCCTCCACGATCATCGCGACGTTCTCCTCCACGGTCATCTCTGCGTCCATCACGACGATCATCTCTTCTATCTGGACCAGGACCACGTCGAATTGGGCGATCACCATCAACATTTCTACGATCATCATCAGCATCTGCGGGTCTTCTTGTAATTGGACGATCATCTCTTCTGTCCATTCCTCTCTTTTCATCATCAGGCATTCGTTCATCAGCTGGTCTCCTAGTAATAGGACGATCATCTCTACGTCTCCATTTTTCAGGAGATCCAGGAGCTTGTTCATTATCAATATCTCTGAATTTCGGACGCCAAGCTTCAGTTTTACCTGTAAAAAGTACAAGAACATAAGTGAAATAGTTAAAAATAATAAAAATTTAAAACACTTACCAGTTGATGGTCTTTCTTGACGTTCACCATCATTTGATGCAGTGACAGCAGCAGTCTGACCAACTGGTCTCTCACGCCAATTCGATGGTGGTGCTTCACGTCTAGGCTCATCTTTTCTCCATCTATCACCACGATCACCAACGTTTGATGGTGTATCAGAGGGATATTGGGCTAAACGGGCAGATCTCTCCTCGGCCAATTTTCTTTCAGCCTCTTCTTCTTTCAAACGTTGTTTTTCTGCTTGTAATTTTAATTTTTCCAACTCAATTTCGCGTTCTTTAGCTCTTCGTTCACGCTCAATTCTTTCTTCTTCCTCCTTCTTCTTACGAATCTCATCTTCGATTCTTTGACGTTCTTCCTCTTTTTCTCTCAAATAAGCAGCTTTACGTTCTTTACGTCTCATTTCAACGCGCATTGCCAAACGTTTCTTCTTTTCTTCTTCCAAGAACAACTCGAATTGTTTCAATTTTTCCAAATGAACAGACTTACGTTCGTCACGCAGTTTTTCCAAGAACAAATCTCGATCATCATACATTCGAAGTAAACGTTCTCGAGTTGCAATTGCATTCTTACGTTCAGCAATAGCAGCTTCAATTCGATCTGCTTCTTGTTTTTCCCAAAACTCTTTATCTTGTTTTTGTTTCTCAGCTAAATATTTTTCAATTAATGGAATCTCTTCGAGACGCTTAGCACGTTCAAAGTAATCAATTTTCTTTTCTTGAGATTTGAGTTTCGATTGTAGTTCTTTGCGTTCTTTTGCAAGTTGATCTTGTTCAATTGCAGCCAATGCATCAGGATCCAAAGTTTGATCTTCTTTTTTATCCAATTTCTCAATAATCTTTTTACCAATTTCAGTTTTCGAAATTTGTTGAACACGTTCTTCATAGTTCTTCTTTTTGATCATAGCAATTTCATTTTCATGCTTTTTACGTTGACGTTCTTCCAGTTCCATTTCAAGACGTTTTTGTTCAGCTAATTTGATAGCACGTTGTTGCTCTTCTTGACGTCTCAATTCAAGCTCTTCACGTTCAGTGTTCAATCGCTCGATATACTCCTTGCGATCTTCAATTACCTTTTGACGTTGAAGGATTTGCTGATGCGCGCGTAATTTGTTTTCATGATAATATTGAACAAGTTGTTGTCTCATTGCATCTCTTTCAGCTTTCTTGTGATTTGGATTGATTGTATGCAATGCACGATGTAGAACAACTGACATGTTAACCAATTGAGAACGAATTTGTTCTGAAGGCATACTTTGAAGTGTTGGACCATCAGGATTATCTTCACGTTGACTTTCTGTCAAATCAGTACCAAAATGAATGCATTTATTTTTGTGATCAATCGTAATTTGCATATCATTGTGACGAACACAATCAACCAGGATGCGTTCAAGTTGGAAAGTTGTCGCGAATTTAGACAATTCCAAGATTCGTGTAAAATCAATTGATTGATAAACTTGTGAAATTTGACGTACAAGACGAACTAAAGTAACATGTTGAATTGCAGCAACATATTGAGCTAAATGTTCGTTTTCAGGTGTATTCATGACATCAATACAGGTCTGTACACGTCCACACAATTTTAGTGGATCAAATTCAACTTCCAACCACTTGAATAGATTCTGAAAAGCTGGATCAGCTAATTGTACAACATTCAATCGTGCAACATCTTTTAAGAGTGAGACACGAGTTGGGGGTTGATTAAGTCCAAGTAATGTTGCAAGTTTTTGTGCTTTTTCATACGGACTTTTATCTGTTTCAATAAATCTATCAAATTCAGGATGTGCTGATGGCAATGGAATTGCAACAGTTGCAATCAAAACATGTGAAGCAAGACGTTGCAATTCTTCAGTTGTAATATTTTTCTTCATTTCACGAGATAACTGGAAGAACTTCAGTAAAGCAGCTGAATGGAATAACTTGTTACCGGCTTTCCAGAACACCATAGCAAGTTTCTGATAATAGTTGGCCATTGTTTTTGGTAAAGGAGCTTTTTTTGAAAGACCCATCAATCCATGAATGTCTTCAATTGCTTTATAAGCTTCTTGCCACAATTCCATATGAATGGCACTGTCCAATTGATACAAACGTGTATCTAAATTGAGTTGTTGTGTCTCGGGACGTTGAATACTCACATTGGCAGCTTGAGTACTAGGTTTGCAAATATCTTCCAAATGCTTCCTCAATTTCTCACACAATTTACGAAATTCCATCTTACAATTGTACTTGAGACAGAATTGGAATGCCATACGAGCAATATCATGATATAAGTTCTCACAATGTGAGTTAATTCTTAGCAATTCGAGACATTGACAGTATGATTCCCAAAGGAATTTCACCCAGGGCAAGAGAATCGTACGATCGGAACGGTCTTGTGCATCTTCACCACTAACGGCTGACATTAAAATGCTTTCTGGTGTTGTCAAGTTATCTAAATCGTCAATATCTAAAACAGCATCTGAAGATTTCTTTTGAGCTTCTTCTGTCCGTTTTTCTGCCATTTTCAAATAGCCTCGAATAACATTTTCCAATGAACCAACGTTAACCTGAAATTGTAAATATAATATTATGGTAATTTCAATCATAAATGCAAAAAGTGAAAGTATTACCAATTGGAACATGTTCCTATATTGGAATAAGCCCTCCTTAGCGATATGGGATTTTTTCAGTTCCACACACAAATCTAGGTATTTGAACATAATTGGTTCAATGACCGACTCAGACCAGGTGTAAGTCCATTTTTTGTTACGAAAAACTTCTTGGAGTGTATCCAATGCACGCGCTGGTTTTCCAACATCGATAAATTCTGCAAAATTTCAAATATTAATTCAAGTTCGCAAATTTTCTGATAAAACATTTTTGTGCTATTTATAGAAATCAATAATAAGAACAATAATCATGATGATGACGGTGTATGATTTACTTTCTATAGATACAAAATTCAGACACTTACCGTTCGCTCTTTTAAGGGCATTTTCCGGACGTTGTATGTATCTTGCCATGTTGCACAATTCTTATTTCACTTCTTTTGCATATATTTTCACTTTTTCACGTATTTTCACACAATAAATTGTGGATTTTAATGTTGAATTTATATAAAATATTCTGCTGTTCCACGTTGCTTACAGCAAAAATGGCAGAAAATGTCAGATGCAGAATAAGATAAACGTCAAAATAAAAAGGATGTCCCAAGTTTGAATGTCAGTTGAACGCAGACAGCAAAAAGTAATCTGAGTTGGAATGGCTTAATAATATAAATAAACATTTTAGTGATTAGGATTTCTATAGAGAACTGCGAAATAAATTGAATCATAGTCATTACAAGGAATTTTGATAAAATTAGTAAAATGCTTAATGGAAATGAAATAACTAGCATTAATTTATAAAAAAACCATTATTCAAACACTTGCAAATCATGGAAAGCTCAAACAAAGAAAGGTGAGAAAATTGATGACATCTTTTATTTCAGTTTCAATATATAAAATGTCGGATGTTCAAAAAATTTACAGTGAAAATAAAAATGATGATCATGAGTCTTGTGTGAGTACAAATCATGATCAATCTGAATCAAAGCCGACAATAACATCTCGTATGGAACTTGATAATGAGAGACCTGGACCTTCCACTTCATCAATGACCCAACCAAAAGTCGAGGATGATGACTCTTTACATTCATCTCCATCAATTGATCAGACAGACTCACTGCCAAATACCAGTAATGTACTGGTGCCTGAAGAAGGTTTACCTGTAAGGAAAAAACGTTTTTCTTCTCGAAATTATAGAAATCATCAAAATTCAAAGGAAAATGAAGATGATGTAAAATTGATTATGGAAATATTTTGAAAAAATATTTAATGAATAATTTTTTAGTTGAGCTCAAGTGACGAGGAGATGAGAGAGAATATTTTGTCTGGTGGAAATAAGCGCCAAAGAAAACATGAAGCAAGAAATGTCGCACCTCCACCTCCTGAATACCTTGAAGAGCTGCAAGCTGATAACGAAGCTGGTGATAATGATGAAGTCGATGATACAATAAATAGTGACATATCATCTAGTTCTTCCAGTAGTTCTTCATCGTCATCAGAAAGTGATTTGTAAGTTTTTTCTATTTCTAGTCAATAATTGTTTTTTTTAACATTCACTTTTTTAGTGATAACCATATTGATGATGAAACAAGTTCTGACGATGAAACAGTTGATGTTAATTTTCTCAATATTGAACGTCCAAAGTGCACTTGGGTGGCATTACGAGAACTTTATTACCGAGAACATGGACTAAGTGGCCATGGTCGTCGATGTCTTGCAGGACGAGATCCTCAAATGTTCAAAACTCGTGTGTCGGGTTCTTTAAACTGCGTAGAACGTCTTGAACTGATGGCAAAACTTGAGCGACACGAGGGTTGTGTTAACGGATTAAATTTCAGTTCAGACGGTCATTTACTTGCATCCGGCTCAGATGATTTAAAAGTTGTACTATGGAATTGGACAACTGGAACTGTTGCACGTGTCTTCAAAAGTGGACACAGACACAATGTCTTTCAAACAAAATTTTATGGAAATGGACCTGACATTAAACTAGTTACCACAGCACGAGATGGCCTGGTTAGGAACCATGTAATGCCTTCTAGTGGTGGTAGACCATATTCTTCGAAGTTATTTCAACATAGTGGAGCCGTTCACAGAGTTGCTGTTGGTCAAAGTCATCCGTGTGATGTTCTGACAGCAGGAGAAGATGGACTTGTAATTAGCATAGATATGAGAGAGCCTAAAACTAAAAGATTAGTGATCGTAAAGAATGAAAAAAATATAAAGGTGACACTTTATGGTGTCAGTACAAATCCACTTTACAATGAATTTTGTGTTTATGGTCGTGACAAATACGTCCGAGTTTATGATCGTCGCAACTGTAAAACTGTTATGAAAAATTATATACCAGAATCTTTCAAAAATGTAAGTTGACAAAATTATCTTGCAGTTTCACAATTTAAATTCCATTATTTGAATTTACAGAAAACAAAATACGGAGTCAGTGTAACAGCGGCTGTATATAATAATTTTGGAAATGAAATCCTTGCTAGTTATGCAGATGATGACATTTATCTCTTCAATCGTAATAACGATGAAGGAAAGTTTGAACATAACTACAAAGGACATTTAAATTCTCAAACTATCAAAGGAGTCAACTTTTTTGGGTCAGGCTCTGAATTTATTGTAAGTGGAAGTGATTGTGGTAATATATTTTTCTGGGATAAAAAAACCACAAAAATTGTGCAATGGATGCGAGGTGATGAAAATGGAGCGGTCAATGTTTTGGAACCACATCCCGCATTTCCATTTTTGGCCACGAGTGGCATTGATTCAGATGTTAAAATTTGGGTTCCAAGCAATGAAAAACCACCAGATTTGAGTGGATTAGAAAAATGTGTTCGACGTAATTTGAAATTGTGCACCAAAACGTTAGCTTACGAAGATTCATTTGATGAAGACTTTTTACGATTAATTTTACAACGACATCATACTTTTAGATCTGTTGCAAGAGATTTTCCACTAAATATGCCAGATCATAGTATTTCTGAAGATGAAGTAGTGGAAACCCCATTAGAGGATCTACAAAATGATACGAGTGATGATGATGGAAGTGAAAATCGTAGATTTCCATGTTCACCAATCTAATGAGTTTTTAAAAAATATTTTATCAAAAATTGAAGTACTTTAAAGATGAATTTTATAATTTTATGTTGTATCCTGGATTATTGCATTATGAAATAAAAAAATATACTGAAATTTGTTTGAATTGATATTTGACATCTATCAAGTGACATGACACGCTAATTCAGTTTTGAATCAGCTGTCGATTATACAATAGTGTATCATTGGCGAAAATGAATTTTTCCAGAGTTTTACTCAGAAATTCCCAAATTTTACGTAATTTTTGTACTGCAGGAAAACCTAAAGCTCCAGCTGCAGGCAGTGTTCAAAAGGATCCTTTAGCAAATGGTAAGTTTACATACTTTTTTCCTTTTAGTATTTTTTGACAACATATCGATACAATAATTTCCCATTGATTTTAGTCAAAGGCTTAAGTCCAAATTGTGTGAAGCAAAATGCAGGACCAAGTGGACCTGGAGCAAAGTCTGATGGAGAATATAAAGTACCAGAATATTACAACTACAATACCATGAGTTACTTTGAGGCTGAAGTGGAAATGCAAAAATTCCGTATTCCTCAACCATCAGCTTTGAAATAAAATAGATTGTTATCCTTACAAATTGATAAATAAAAAACACCTCAAATATATGTAGATTATGAAGTTAGTTCATTAAAATTCTGTGTTTTGATCAGAATTCCTTTAATTTCTATAGCTTTATAGCCATAATGTATGTATGTGTGTAAAATTTAAATCAAATGAAAACTGATTTATGAAAGAGAAAAAGTTTAAAGCAACGTCCTTGAGACTAAATTGCAAATCAACTCATGATCCAACCGGTTTTTTAGGAAATCATCCATGCATTTTACCGACTCGATTATGTCGATTAAAATCCGACCCAATTCACAAATATCGTAAACCCGAGTACATGAGGGTAAATGTCAAATTGACACAAATCAAAACAAAAAGACGAAACCATAAAAATTGTGAATAAATATTCGTATGAAACGCAAATGTAATAATTTTAGTTGAAAAAATGAAATAACTTCAATAAAACGCAATACAAAACATCAATCAGACACTCTCAAGTCTTAAAGGTGTATGTAAGTAAAATGTCTTCATAATTATCACTAGAAAAACCCAATTAATTATTCATGTCACATGAACATCATACATTAACATATCATTAACTTAAATCCATTTATAATTTACTGAAATAACAAAGCTGCCAATAACAATTGACAAAAAAGTACGCTATCAAATGATATGTACGAGCAGGTAAGAAATGGATCAATTTATAAACGAAATGCGACAAATTATGGACGTGAAGGCACTTTACTCAATGTCAATCATTCCGAGGAAGAAGATTGTGATGATGAAACGATAAATTTACTTGATCCGAGCAATGAAGAAGAATTAATTGAAGTTGAGACACCAAGAAGCATGCTTGTGACAAATAAACCGGTGAAAATTCGCCTGGTTTTCATTTTGCTCAGCTTAGTCTTCTTCTCATTTTTATATATTCCGATGTTTCACACAGTCACCAAACGCAGATCTGTCGCATTGCCCGGATGGTGGACTAACATTTCACGCAAAGTAGAAGATTATGTGTTTCCTTATCGAAATACAACAATTATTGAGCCAAATTACATTTGTGATAGTCGAAATAATGAAAAAGTCCTCATACTTGTGGTTGTATGTTCAGCTGTACATAATTTCGATGCACGTGAAAGTATTCGAGAATCATGGGGAAATATAAGTGACT
>LN483503.1:80619-101180 GCA_900002565.1 Culicoides sonorensis | reverse complement strand
ATAAGACAGTGATCGAATATATTGTGCGCTTATTATATTAGTAGTTAATATTAAATTTTTAGGAAATATGAAAAAAAATAATATTAGTAAAAGTTACATCATACTTAGATTTAATCAAAAAAATAAAAATAAAATAAAATCATAGAATCAATGAAAACTAGCATTGAAAAAAGTCCAATCTCTTTAGTAGAAATTAAAATATAAAATTTTAATTTGCTTCAATTTTTTGATATTTCTCTATACATTTAAAAATTTTTTATGATTATTTTTTCAATTGATATCAATTTAATACACATCCGTCCTAAAATACAAAAAAAATATATTTTTTCAAAATTACTTTAAAATTTCTTTGAAAAATTAATGGCAATTTTTATACATTTTTAATCAAATTCTTAACATTTATCTCATTATCTTGAAAAAAAAAGTAATTTTAGTAAATTTAACTAAAAATCTCTTAATAAGGGTGTGTAAAAACCAAAATTTGATTGAGGTAACAAAAACCTTTACAGATATGAAAAAAATGAATCTCGAAAAGTAATTTTGATACTTTATCACTAGAAAAAAAAATTTAATAGAATCTTATGAAACTTTTTCTATTTTAAAATAAAAAATTACTTAAAATTATTGAATTATATTATAAAAAATAACCCCATTTAAGATCTGATTTCATTTCATAAATTTCAAATTATCATTAAATTAATATAAGTAAAATAAAATTATACGTGCCTTTTTTTCCAAAAAAGAATTGAAAAAAATACGAATCAACTTTAACAAAAATTATTATGCTTGTAACTTTTATTATTTGCTGCAATTATGCTTTGGTTGAAATATTTACATGAAAATTCGCAGACTTGAAATGAAATTTATTCACCGAATGGCTATAATAAGAATTAATTTTTAATTGATAACGATCCGAAAATGAAAAACAGAAAAAAAACATAAATTCGTAGGATTTGAACTATTTTACAATTATATGAACTAAAATAATATTAATAATATATGAACTAAAATAATATTATTAGATATGATGATACGAAGTTTGTTAACTTATTGAAAAAGAAAAAAAAATATTAAACTTATATTTAGATTGAATCATTTTCGTTTTATTATTTCTAATGTGACATAGCACAAAACTTACACATTTAAATTCACACTTGCTGTACAATCATCTTAGTTTATCTTATTTAAAGTTTTAAAAAAAAGAAAGAATTTCATTTACGATTCTTCGGCTTTGAAATTTACTATTTCTTGGTTCTCTTGGACTTCTTGTGCTTCTGACGTATCCATTATCTTGTATGATTCATCATCTTCTGTTTGCGACGATTCAATTATTCGAAATTGCTCATGTTTCATTGTTCCCTCAATTATCTCATATGCCTGTTCTTCCGAACTGCCAGTTTCCATTTTGATTGCAATTGCAAGTTTTGGATTTGTCCGTTTAAGTCGTCGCCAAATTGTTGTCTTAGGAATTCTGTATTTTTTGGCTGCTTCAGTTTGTGAAAGTCCATTCTCAACTTCTCTAATGGCCGATTCAAGTCTTTGGGCAAAATCTTCACCTCGATTTCTCTGCTTGATTCGTACATTTTCTGGAAGTTCACCCTTTTCCCATAACATTGTTTTGCGTCGATGTAACGTCGATACAGGAATACTGTATTTCCTACTTATACTAAGTAGCGTTTCACCGTTTGTCAGTTCTTCCAAAAGCGTGTTATTCAATTCTTGGTTGCCCGGGTTATCTTTTTGGGACTCATATTCGGGTGATTGTTGACACAATCGCCACAAAATCGTTTTGGACAAATTGTATTTTTCACTTGCTGTCTTAAAACTCATCTTATTATAAATTATGTCATGCATTGCGTTATCTAGATTCTCTTTGTATTGTGGATCACCTTCACGTAAATGCGCTGATAATCGTTTCCGTTTCGTACTTGGTTGGTATTTTGTTTCAAAATTTTCATCTTCAGTTGTTTGTTGTTCAATGACTTCAATCACATCATAACCACTATTTTCTGGAAGTGAATTTGGATATATGACAACTCCTTCTTCATTCATCACTTCTTCTTGTGTCACGGATTTCACGATTTCAGCATAATCATCTCCTATTATTGTAACATTATCCATGTATTGTGGTTGTTCTGGTTGTGTGTTTGATGTTCCCTCGGCACCCTGGTTTTCTTCTGAGACATTTATGTATTTGACATACTCGTAATTTGCCATACTTTTTAACTTCAATAAATTACAGACATCAACGAATTCCATGAAACGTTCTTCTTTTAAACGAGTTTCACCTGAAATGTAAAATTTTTATTTCATATTAAATATTCAAATATTTTACATGAATTTCATACCAGTGTAAATAAAATTAAGGACTTGTTCAATAATTTCTGGGTCAACATCAGCAATACTGATGTTTGGAGTGATGCCTGGTTGCAGGGCAGCATTTTCTTCAATCATTTCTTTTAAAAAATCACTTCCAAATGCCAATACAGCCTTGTGAGCAGGAAATTTCCTATAAATTTAAATAAATTATCAGTAATTCTAGATAAAGAATATCAGCAAATGTAAATACCTTTTACCAACGCGCAATATTATATCAAAATTAAGTGAGTTTTGATAAATATCTTTCAAGATATCCTTAGCGTGATCATCAAAGTTATCCATATGGATATTAATACGTGTTTTTACCATAATTTTGTGCTTGTTTTCCTTCTTATTTTTATTAAATTTACACAAATCAAGCTAAAATTAAACAATTTTTTTGCATGATTGTTTATTTGAGCAGCTGTCAAAAACGTCAGTACTGGGTGCAAGTCACTCACAAAATGAGTGTTTGTTTATAAAATGTTGAATGTTTTATAATCAAATCCGCAAAAATTAAAGTATAATTAAATTAAAAATGTTGGGATTAGTGGATTACAGTGACGCCAGTAGTGATGAGGAAGAGGAAGAAATTCAAGAAGAAAAAGTGACTGGTGAAATAAAAGTTTCAAGTCCTCCTAAGAAATTGAAACTTCCACCAGCAAAAGTTACAGTTTCAAATTCAATAGAAAATAATGGAAATATCTCAGATGAGGAAGATCTTCATGGAAATGATACAACAGAAGCTTTGATTCATTTGAAATTACCTCCACCGAAGAAACAAACATTGGAACAAAAACTCACTGCCGGTATTATAGAGGAAGAAGATGATGAATTTCTGAAAAAGAAGGCTTTACCATCTGAGCCGCCTCCAAAACCGAAACCAATTAAAGGTCCAGTAAAGATAACGATTCCATCACTAAAAGACTTTAAGGATGAAGACATGGATATTAAAAAAGTTGGTGTTGCACAATCAGGGCCTTCCAAAGGATCCGGCCTCCTAAAAATGTTACCCAAACCGAAAACAGAAACTTCGTTTGTTGTAAATCCGAAAAATTCTGTTCCAGGAACGAGTAGTGCGACAGTTAATAAAAAAGTTACTTCTTTAATACCTGATTCAGTTAAGAAACATCAAGAAGCCTTAAAGAAAGGAATTAATCCAACTCCTAGTAGTAGTAAAAAGAATCAAACTCAGAAGAATGTCAATGTTCCCATTGTGAAAGAAGATAGTGACGATGATGATGATATGAATTCAAATGATTTCTTTTCCCTGGACAAGGAAGAAAAATTACCTGATATCAGTAGCAATGAGATAACGTTAATGGTCGCAAAAAAAGCGGCAAAAATGGCTGAAACAAAAACAAAGATTGAAAATTCAATGTTTGGAATACAAGATCAAGTAATGGAAGAAGAAATTCCAGTTCCTGAATCTACAGAACAATATCCTTCAATTGATCAAAGTGCTGTACAGCAATTAATAGGTGGAAATAAAGCGAAACGCGTAAAAATGTCTGAGGACCTTAATTTCATTGAGATATCTGATGCTGACCTTAAACCGAATCGTGAAGAATTTTTACGACAACAACTAGCACGCTCAACACAATTTGTACCAACGGGAAAACTCGAGGGCTATGATAAGACTGGTAAACGCAACTCCCAAATCACCAAATTGGCACAACGTGCATTGGCAAATGAACAGGAATTGGAAGCTATGTGGGCGGCGAATCGTCAAAATAAACGAGCAGCATCAAGCAAATATGGATTTTAATTGTCATATTTTTTTAATTAAAATAAAAGCATTTTTTTAATAAAATAATTATGAATGTTGCTATGTTGTCCTTTTTTTGGTAACTCGCATGAACATTACCATTGCTGAAAATAAAAAGAACCATTAAAAATTACGATAAGACTCTTAAAATGAAAAACTTACTTAGAAAAATAGCCAATACCAAAGCAATCATGAGCCACATCCAGCATTTCCATGCCTTTTTTGAATGATCGGCCAACTTATTTGATTCACTTTCTAATACATCATAATTTTTATCGGATATTTGTGAACTTTTGGCAACAATTTCTGTGTCTTTTTTAATTATCATATTCATCGTTTGACTTTGTTCTTTCAGATTTCTCGTCAAGACAAGCATATCTTCTGTCAGCTTTTCTTGTAAGCTTGAATAGTGTTTGACGGCTTGTTCAAGATTATCATCGCCAATTGGAACATTTGACCTTTGTCGTAATCCACTATTTTCACTCCCAAGTAATTCTTTTCGTAACTCTTGATGAATTCGTGCATTTTTGATGGAATTTATTTCAGTCAAGACATCTCCCACAGTATTTGGTGTCTTATTTTCTACTTGTTCCTTGTAATTGATTGTTTTCTTTATAACTGCAGCTCGTTCTTTATATGAATGAATATTAGTCTCTTCAGGATCACTACAAAAAACACATTAATCTCGTTTTTTTACAAGGAAAAATTTTAAACTTACAAATGCTCCAAGTCAGCTAACAGTCCATCTAAGGTTTTTACATATTTTTTGATTCTCCAATCGGTGTGATCTTCTTTTACTGCTTCTTCAATGTGTTTCAACAGACCTCTTATTGTTAGTTCTAATTTAGCTGACATCTTACCCAAATCACCTTAATTTAATTTAAAAATCTACCTACTTTTACTTTGCATCATCAGTTTTGAATAATTTGTTGTTGTTTTTTTCATAAAAGTGACAGATGAGCACTCAAATTTCCAAAACACATGAAATGAAAACCACAAATTTTTGTCTAATTTTTTATAATTTTTATTTTAAATCTATTTAGTATCATATTCAAAATTAACTACATCCTGGAAAAGGATCTACTCGATTTTTCCTTAAGACAAATTGAATTTTCCTTGACATGTCTTCATTATAAATTGCTTTGCATTTTTCAAAATTAATTCTGCGTCTTGTTAAAAAGGGTTTTTCATAAAATCTTGTACGTCTAAATTGATCGAGGATTTCCTCTTTTCCAAGGATTCTGTTGAGAATGCGACAAGCCTCATCTACATTATTGTTTTGGACGAAAACTGTTCTGGCAATGTATTTCCAATGCCTCATTTTCTTAGAGGAATTTAACTAAAAATTATGAAAAATTAAAAAAAAAAATATTTTAATAAAGGATAATTATATTACTTTATATGTTAATTGAAGGTTTGTATCATGGATCAATTGAATTTAAATTTCCTAACCTTTGAATTGTGTGAAAATTCGATGAAAATTTGTCAAGTTACAACACCGAAATTTTTGTACACATTGAAAAAGACAAATAATTTCATGCACTGAACGATTTGCATAAGTGCATTTCGTGTAATGGATTTTAATCAACCAAAATCGATTTTAATTTTATATTTTGAACTTGAAAAAATGTACCTCACACTGAAAGATCATTCTCAAGAGAAGTGGAATAACGGATGAAAAACGACACACACCGACGGACAGCATGACCGCGCCCAATAACGACAATTTTTTCAGAAATACGCTTAAAATGAGTGAAATTGACAGTTAATACAAAGTAAACAATCAAAAATTCAAATTGACGGTTGAAATATTCTTATTTCACTTCGTTTTCGTTTCAATTGATGAAGGCTTTCAATGAAAACATAAAATTCCTGTTTTTTTACCTTTATTTAATCATTTATGTATTGAAATGTATCTAATCTAACAATTTATTACACAAAAATTTACCATTTTAGTGCTTTTTTTTCTGAGATGAGGTATTGCACCTTAAAAATGAAACCCCATTATCGAAACATTTTTCCTTAATAGTTGCCGCATGTAATTTTTAGGACAAAACCATAAAAAAGATGCAATTCCTCATACATGTTTAAGTCTAAAGTGAGTACAATTCTAACTAAATTAATAAGAATTAGAATAATAATATAAAATGTAATAACGTTTTCCTATTTCCTTTCCTACCATATTTGGTCTATAAAAGCGGCAGTATTTTTTTTACTAAATTATTTTCATTATATTCATTGAAATTTTTTTCCATTGAAAATATTTGGAATAGATTTTATATTAGAAAAAGTTATTTGGAATGGCCTATTGTCTAAAATTATTCAATTATCGCTACTCTTATCGGAAGTGTATTCATTTAATATTATCGCCTTATATTATTCCACGTTCTTTATCAAACATCTAACTGATCATATATCTCTGCAGGTGTGTGTGTGTTTTTGTGCTTTGAATTTAAAAATAAAATTAATAAATTAAATTCTTGCAGTATACTGATGAAAATGATTATCATGAGTGAAGCATTCTACTAAAAGGGGAATAAATCAAGGTAAAATAAAAAACTAAAAATTAAATTAAATAAAAAATACAATCAATTTTTGAAGCTCTTTTTATTATTTTATTTATTTATTTAATTTTCCTTCCATTAAATCGTAATAATAATCTAAATTTCATGCTAAATTTCATTATTATGATCCTTCATACACAGTTTTTATTTTAAATTATTATTATTATTATTTTTTTTTAAATATTTTTGATTGATATTATTACAAAGCTTCTAATTTTTAATTAAAGAAATATTTTTTTTTACTTATCTACTCACATTTAGCTGATAATATGCGTGAATAATGTTTTACTATAGTAATAATTATGATTTACTTTTAACTTTTAATTTTCTTTCCAATTTTAATTATAAATAAAAAAAAAGAAGGCAAAATATATGAAATTGAACAAAAAATGTTTATATACTCACGTGTCACGATTTCTAGACTTAAAATTTCTTTCTTCAAAAAGGGGTTATTGAATAAAAAATGTTAGTATTTCAAGCAACAAACAAATAAATGTAGATAAATGCAACAAATCATCACTTTTACATGAAAAAAATATATGAAATGAAATGTGAAATAAAACAAAAAAATTAAAAAATACAAATAAAAAGATAACGGAATGAATAGCGATCATTTTTATTACTCAGTTAATAATAAACATCATAATTATAGTTATAAGATTAAAAAAAAAAATTTGAATTAATGAAGCATGTGTGTGTGTGTGTTTTGAATACACAAAAAATCATATACTAATATGTGTTTTTTTTTTAATTTTTTATTTAAGTTTCAGACAATTACTTTATTTATTTAATATTACTTTAATGCAGAGAACACATGAGTACATTTGTAATTAATTAATTTTTTTATCTTTACTTTTTTGCCGAATAATAATGAATTTTGTTTATTTTTATTTTTTTGAATAATAATGATTGATAATTGATTTAATAATAATAATAATTATTATTACTTTTTTTATATTAATATTATTAATATATGTATATCCTTTATTTTTTTCCTTTTTTTAATTTATTTTTTTTTTAATAATAATAATTAATAAACAATACTACCGGTTGTTGGAAAAATATAATATATTATATTAGGATAAACCGAATAAAAAAATAAAAATTAGAAACTGTGTGACTGAAAGTAGTAATAATAATAATAATATAATTAAAACGATTTTTTTTGTTTCTTTTTTGTTATCATAAAGCAACACACTGACACCTATGTTTTTTTCTTTTTTTTCTTGAATGAATCTAATTTTTTTTCTTTTAATAATTATAATATGTAAAAAAGAGAATATGAAAAATGAGTTAATCTTTAATTTTATTTTTAGAGATGATGATTAATGATTATGTTGTATGTGTATTGAAAATCAATGAATAATTGTTTTCCTTTTTTTTTCTTGTTTGTTTAATATATGTTTAGATTAGTAATAATCGTAATAATAATAATTAGTGGTGATGATCATGAAACATGAGAATATACATAATAACGTCTAAATTTTTTATTTTATTTTTTTTTTGTGTTTCCTTGTGTAATTTTTTTATTTTATTTTATTTTTAGCCTTTAATTTTGTTTTTTACTTTTATAAAGTTATAATTTTATTTTAATTAATCATATTATCTTTATATTTATTATCAATCTATAAGTATTTTTCTTTTTCAAATCTGTGTTTATGTGTATATGTGTGTGTGTTTGTGATTCTATGAAATTTTTTTTATTTTATATTTAATAAATGGTGTATTTTTATTTGTGTTTCTCTTTTATTTTTATTATTATTACTTTTATTCTGTATATGAAAAACTGTTTTTTTTATTTAATTTAATTTAATAAGCTTAATGATGATTTTTTTTGTTATTTTTTGTTGTATTTTAAAAAATAAAAGAAAACTGTTATTATTATTATTATAATTTTGTTCTTATTATTTTTTTTTTACCATGCAATCTAATTGATTTTTATGCTGTTGCAGCTGTTGCTTTATATTCAATATGCTGTAGTTGTTGTTATTGATGTTGAAATCTTATTATTTATAGATATCTTATAGTAATAATGCTTAATATTATTTTTCAATAAAATAAATTCACACGCGCGGACAAGGATACTTCACATTTACGACACATCTTGGTCCTCAACATCTTGGACTTGTTCTTTCTGTTCACCTTCGCCTGGAATGAAATGAATAATATGATGGTTAGATTTATTTTTCTTTGAAGTTTATCATATTAAGGTAATTTACCGTCTCCCTGCATATCAGACGTCCATAATGTAAGATTATCTCTCAGTAGTTGCATAATCAGTGTCGAGTCTTTGTAACTCTCTTCACTTAAAGTATCCAATTCGGCAATAGCATCATCAAACGCAGCCTTTGCTAAGCGACAGGCACGGTCAGGAGAGTTCAAAATTTCATAGTAGAAGACCTATTTAAAATAAATCATTTTTACTCATATATTAAGAGTGTAAAATGTTTAATGTTAAATAACTCACCGAGAAGTTAAGTGCTAGTCCCAACCGGATTGGATGTGTTGGAGGTAAATCAGTCATAGCAATGTCACTGGCAGCCTTATAGGCGACCAATGAGGCTTCGGCAGCTTCTTTACGGTCATTGCCAGTAGCGAATTCAGCTAAATAACGATGATAATCACCCTTCATTTTGTAATAAAATACCTTGCTTTCACCGGTTGATGCACATGGAATTAAATGTTTATCCAAAACTTCCAAAATATCTGAACAAATGTCACGCAATTCCTTTTCAACTTGAGAACGATAATTCTTGATCATTTCAAGTTTCTCTTCGACACCTTTGTTCTCTTCCTTTTGCTCAATGGAAGAAATAATTCTCCATGAAGCCCGACGTGCACCAATAACATTTTTATAGGCGACAGACAACAAATTACGTTCCTCAACGGTGAGTTCGACGTCAAGTGATGCAACTTTTTTCATGGCATCAACCATTTCTACATGAAATTAAAGATAAGAAAAATACAAATTAGTTTTATTGCTCCTTCACATTATAAGTACAATTATGAAGCAATACAAGGAAATTAATGTTCCTTCACTTTTGCCAACAAGACTCCATCGTTTATCGGAAAATTGTCAGGATAAATGAAGATGTTGAGCAAACAAAATTAATCTTGTCCTAAAGCGAAACCAAAATCATGAGTTCGCACAAAATTGGCTTTAGACAGGACTTAAATCATAATTTTGAAGAACGAAATTATCACTCACGTCACACATATCATGTGACAGTGATAATTTTTTTATCATTAAATAAATATTTATTTTGACATTCATAAAATCCAAAAAAAAATTCCAAGAAAATCAAATTTATCCAGTTTATCATTATTTTGACTTTAGAACGGAACCTTAGAAACCAATTTCTTTGTTTCATCTTGACTTTACAACAGTACAGAATATATCACCAACCTCCCCCTTTAGATATGTAATCCCATTCCTCTGTATATGCAGAATTTTACCACCCAGAAACAGGTTTGTTTAAAATCTCCCCTTCTGTGTGTAACTGTATGAGTTGCTAAAAGGAGGCAAATTTCTATGTACATTGTACCAACAATAAAAAAAAAAACAGCGATAGTTGCTCTGCTCCACCGAAAGCGATCGATAAAAGTATGATTTGATTGTATGTGTGTGTGTGTGTGTATCTTGAAAATTCATTCATATATAATACAAAAGAGAAAAGCAGGTTGCTCTACATACACATACACACACACAATTTATTCATTTTATGTACTTAATTCATATAAAAATGAACAAAAGTATGTGAAATTAAACACATACATACGCACACATTAATATTTAACGGAATAAATGAAATCATACACACAAACACACACATAATCATGTAAAATGAGAAAAAATTAAATTTTATATCATTATTTCATTTTTTTATTTCCCAAAAATTCCGAGATTTCTTCCAAGTTTGAAGATAATTCCATTAATTTGGTGATTTTGAAGTTAGCTCTCATATTTGACTTGCACGAATAAAATATAATTAGCCGCTCATGTTAAAATGACATTCTAACACCCAATATATAGTATATTGCAATTTGTTAGCTATGTATATGAGGCTACTAAATTAGCGTGACTTAAAAAAGGCATTATTTTTTTCAATGGAACTTATTTTTTTTTAACAAACTTGTCCGAATGAAATGACTCAAGTAATTACTGCGAAAAATGTTTAGTTTTTTTGTTGTACATGTATGTGTGATATATTGAATTTCTTTAGTATTCCAAGTCAGGAATATAAGATATATATTAATTTAACAATGTTGCCCTCAGCAACCGTTGTCTTTTATATATAATCAATATCCTTGTATGAAATTTGTAAAAGGATTCACTTTACGTATAAAAAATTTCCCTAGAAAAAATGAAATTATTAAAAATTAATCTCAAATTGTCTAGAAACAGAAAAAGGCCACACCTCTTCCTTCATTTTTTTTTCTCAAAAGAAAAAAAATTAAATTGTAATGTAAGGAACTTGACCTGTACTGAGATATAATGAGATTAAGAGGAAAACTAAATTACAACATAAAGGAAGTAGCTGATTCAACATTAATTTTAAATAAATCAGTTCAAGTGTATTTGCACTTAATTAGACCGGGCATTTTAATCTATGTTCGATAAAATTGTGTATGAGTAAATCTCATAGAAATCTATGAAAAATGAATTAGAAAAGTTTTAATGATTTTCTCTGATTTTCATCTCTCATACAATTAAAGGTCCATTATACTAAGGAATTTTTTTCTTTATTAAAATAAATTTTTTTCCAAGTCAATCATCATCACGAGAGAATAAAATCGGCGCATACACACACATATACTAATACATATTGGATGAATCACCATTGAGTGTGTATGTGTAAATGTGTGAAAAATTGGAATGTGAGAAAATGACGATGATGAAGAAAAATTTTTAACTTAATGACCCAACCGGTATTAATTTTATGCAAAAACCCATTGAAAAGATGAAAATTGCAATAATTTCTTTTCGTACTTTTGATAATTACTGAAACTCAATGACTAGGTAACTGTTTCCGATTGCATAATTCGGTTAAATGGCGGAGAGACAAAAGGCACGGCAAAAAAAAATTGTCCAGCAAGTCTGGAATTTTAGATGAAATTTTCCGGTTGATAATTTGCATGAGATTACATGAAATTATGAAAAATTTGTTGCCTGTGTTGGAAGTTACACTTTACATGCACTTTTTCTTAGTTTTATCCTGTTTTATACACCAAAATGTAAGTTGAAAATTTTTTATCAATGCCTACTATGACGTCCATTGGTGAAAAATCAATTTAATATCACTTACCATCGTAACGTTCAGCTTGTTCAGCTAATTTTGCTTTGTACACATTATTTTCTCTTTCAGACATTTTTTAATAGTACTTTTGATTCGTTTTACACAAAATTTTTTAATAAATCACACAATTTTCTTGCGACCACGAAAACCACGCTACTAGATCAATAAAATGGATGACGACGCGAATGCTCTATTTCGGACTACAATCAGTAGAGGCGCTTTCACTTAGTTTTTGTATTTTGAATTGCAAAAACCGTTATAATTTATATTTTGATTAATTTTAGCAAAATATTCAAATGATAAGCAATAATTTTAAGGTAGAGCAAAGAAATCATAAGATAAAGCATTTTAATGTGATTAAAAACTCAATTAATTACACAATTCAGTAAATGTAAGCAAAAAAATAAGATGACATTAATTGTGCAATTTTTCATTATTAGGTCAACATTCGTATTTTAAACTTTTTTGATGAAGCTATAACGCACTTTAAAAGATTAATTAAATAATTTTATGAATCAATTAAAATTTTAATGTAGTTTTAAACAAAACAAAAGTTTACAATACACCGAACATCGAAAAGATGTTGAAAGTTCCCATTTGACAACATTTATTGTGGCGTAAACTTTGATTTCAACAAAATTTTTATTATTATTTTGATTCAGATGTATTTTATACATATTTAGTTAAACGATTGCGTTCTTAACTTTTATAAAAATTGTAAATCAATAAAAGTCACAGAAATGACAAAAATTGAAGCACTGTGGTTTCAAGTAACTGTCACAAAAAAAAATCTTTACATTTTATGTTTGTTAACATGACCTATGCTAATATTCGTATATTTTGCATAATCTCATTGATTATGCCTTTAATTAGCAGCATTAAAAGTAAAATAAACATTTTTCATTAAATTTTATTGAGATCATCGGAAACCCCCTTCACAACTCATTGTCACTGACATATTTTTGACATTTTCTGTACGACCCACACTCACGCTGTATAACTTTAGATAAAACCCTAAATTGATGCTGCTACAAAAACAATATTGGATTTTGGTAATTTAATCTGAAATCCACAAAGTTCTATTGAATCAAATGAATTAATTGTATCAAATTATTACAGTGATAAGTAAAGTTAGTGTTGAAATCTCTTTAAATCTTATAAAAATAACGAGAAAATGATTTAAAATGAAGTGTGTAATACCTGTTTGTACTAAGGCTCAATATTGAAGGCAAATTTTGAATCCTCATTTAAAATTTTTTGAAAATCTATAGATTCTAAATGCAGCCAGATTATACGTTGACGAAAAAACTTTTATTCATTGTTTGTTGTTTATTGATCGTATATTATTTGAAAGTATATTTTTGGGAACGAAGTCGATAAAATTTTGGATTAAAGTTAAGGAGTTTTAAGAAAGGGAAAAAAATGTCTAAAAAACGAGTCTCTTATTTCTTTAATGAGAGTGTTGGGAACTTTCATTATGGACCGGGACATCCAATGAAACCACATAGATGTGAGTTGTAATTTTTTTGTACATTAATTGTGTTTTTTTCTTAATGTTTTGTTTTTTTTTTCCATTTCAGTATCTGTAATTCACCATCTCGTTATGAACTATGGACTTCATAAGAAAATGAAAATTTATCGTCCATATAAAGCAAATGCTCATGATATGACTCGCTTCCATTCCGAAGAGTATGTTGAATTTTTACAGAATGTAACACCCCAAAATATACAGGCTTTTACCAAATGTTTGTCAAGCTTCAATGTGGGTGATGATTGTCCGGTCTTTGACGGCCTCTTTGACTTTTGTGCAATGTATACGGGAGCAAGTTTGGAAGGTGCTCAAAAATTAAATCATAATCATAGTGATATTTGTATAAATTGGTCAGGAGGTTTACATCATGCAAAAAAATTTGAAGCATCCGGATTTTGCTATGTAAATGATATAGTCATTAGTATATTGGAACTATTAAAATACCATCCAAGAGTTTTGTACATTGATATTGATGTGCATCATGGTGATGGAGTACAAGAAGCATTTTACTTGACTGATCGTGTTATGACAGTATCATTTCATAAATATGGAAATTACTTTTTCCCAGGTACTGGCGACATGTATGAAATTGGAGCAGAATCTGGACGATATTATTCGGTTAATGTCCCTCTTAAGGAGGGAATCGATGATGCTAGTTATTTTCAAGTATTTAAACCTGTCATTTCAGCTGTAATGGAATTTTATAGACCAACTGCGATTGTCCTTCAATGTGGAGCCGATTCATTGGCTGGAGATCGACTTGGGTGTTTTTCATTAAGTAGTAAAGGGCACGGGGAATGTGTAAATTTTGTCAAAGAGCTTAATGTACCTACCTTGGTTGTGGGTGGTGGTGGATATACACTAAGAAATGTAGCTCGATGTTGGACATATGAAACGTCATTATTGATTGACGAACAAATCTCAAATGAATTACCCATGAATGACTATTTGGAGTTTTTTGCACCAGATTTTACATTACATCCAGAAATTGTAACGAGACAAGACAATGCAAATAGTAAACAATATTTGGATCTTATTACACGTCAAGTCTATGAAAATTTGAAAATGTGTGCTCATGCACCAGCAGTGCAAATGTTCAATATTCCAGGTAATATCAAAAAAGAATAAAATTTATTTAAATTTAATTTTAATATCCCAATTTTTTATATCAGAGGATGCACTTCCTGAGGACAGTAAACTTAAAGAAGAACCTGACAAAGATGTCAGATTAACACAAATGGACGAAGATAATATTGTAGAGGCAAAGAATGAATTTTTCGATGGAGATCAAGACAATGATAAGCATGATCCCTGATTAGGCCTTCACAATATCGCGACAAATATGTATATTAGGATATAACTTCTTCTTCTTCCTGAATGTTTTTAACTTTACCTGGAATGGAAATTGAGTCAAGACAAAATGATTTTCCCATTGGAAAAAAAAAAGTTTTAAGCATGCTGGAAATATATGTTTTATTCATTCTCATTCATGGAGTGTATAACTATATAATAGGTACACATTGTATATTATTCTTATAGAATTTCGAACTTTTTTTTTTAAATTTTATTCATACAATTAGGTAGCTAAAAATTTAATATTTAAAGTAAATGTTTTATTTTTTAATGACTTTTTGATGTATAAGAGTAAGAATGATATTGAATGAACTTTTAAGAATATAAAATAATTAAGTTTGTATAATAAACATTTAAACTATAAAATTAATATTACAAAGATAATACAAGAGTTTTTTTCTTTTATCAGATATTGCCGAATTTTGTTTCTGAATAATAATTTCTTTCACAAATTGTCTTTGGTGATTATCGTTAAATTTGCAACAATTTCCTCGAAATCTCTACAAAAAATCTATTTTTTTTTTTATTAATATCTTACAATTTTTTTTATTAAAATTTTAATTATATCCTGAATTTTGTATTGCTGCTTTTTTTAATTTTCTCAACAAATTTTTGATTAATTTTTGTTTTTCCTATTTCTAATTAGTCTTAAATGACATCACTACACACTGTATGGCGAACTATGATTATTTTACATTAGTTAATGATGAAATCTCACTGAACATTAAAAATAATCTTAATCTAATTATCAAGTGGAATGAACTATATTTTTTTTTACTTAGTTTCTTTTCGTCTATCAACTAACTTAATATCATGAACTTGTAAGTTATTTTTTGATTTGGCAGCAAATCGTATGAGATTTTGTGTTGATACTTGTGGTACATGTCGTAGATCTAATCGGACAAGTGAATCACAATTGCCAAGAAAATCTAAAGCCAACTCTGTTATTAGCTTACAGCTACTCAAATTTAGCTCGACCAATGTGTGATTTCCATCAATTTGGGCTATACCACAATCCGTTATCCTTTGGCATGATGATAGATCGAGAGATTTCAATTCGGGCAGTCCTTGAATGATATAACGGATCCCAATGTCAGATACATCTGTTCCACTTAATTTAAGTGTTTTTATGTTCCTTAATCTAGATTTTGAATCTGCTAGACCGGGTCTCGAATCTTTTGGTGGTGATAAAAGTTCACGTATTGCTGAATCATTCAAACCTCGAATAAAGCTCAAATCAAGAACTTGTAACGGTGGACATAGGCATGTATGTAAACCTAAAACTGCTTGAACTGGAGTGCCTTGTAAACTTAGATTACGTAAGCCAGGTATTCGGGTAATTATCCAATTTAATTGTCTCTTTGCCAATATCGTCCAATCAAGAAGTAACTGTTCAGGTTGTCTTCGGACAATTGCAATCAATAAACTTGCTGATAATTTGTACTGAGAACAATCCATTTTCTTCCATAATGCAGGATCAACTGATGCTGAACACCATTGTTTGCATACCATAGAACATGTGACTAAAGTCTCTGAACTTAAGTATTTGAAAATGTGCAAGAGACACGTTGGATCGAGAATATGACTATTTGACGATGAATTTGAACCGGAACTTGAAGTTCCAGCTGGTCTCACTGGATATTGTGGTTTTTTAAGGGGCTTATTTGAACTACTAACGATTTGATGTGCTAATTGATTACGTAAAGATGATTTTTTTCGAGGTACATTTTGATCATTGTTTTCAAATGTTTCTAAATTGCCACTGCCAACACTATTGCCATCATCACTTTTACGTCGTTTTATGAATTTTGAACCATTTGGTTCCAACATACTTCCCGTTTGATGTGCTATATCCGGTTCTTGTTTAATTTCAAGTTTAATACTTGAATGAGATCTCCCAATTGTTGGTGATACATTGGGAATATTGTGTTTGCTGTCTTCAGCATCTGAACCACCTGCAATCACAGTATTTCGATGATTATTTGATGTAATATCAATACTCAATTTGTGATCTAGTGAAAATGAGGCATCACTACTAACGGACATTCTTCGTATTTCAGACGATTTTTGTCGAGCTCTGAAATGTCGTGGCTTGTAATCGTTATTACGTCCTGCTTGAATACACACTGGACAAATCCAGCTATTTTTGAGATCTTCATTGATAATACCCTTGACGTTTGGTGCTAGATTTTGGCCACAATCTGGATGGCTGATGCCATAACAAATGGAGCACTCCATTAGTGAAGATGGTAAATCTTGTGATGAATGTAATTTAGCTTGTGGTGTTGAAAGTGCTGGAGTTTGACGCCAACCATCTAAATGACAATGAATGCAAGTTGCTGTAACTGGTAACATTGGTTGCAAACATTGTCGCATCGTACACGTTTGTTTTGCTTTGCCAGGTCCTCCAAATTTAACCATATCAAGACAAAAACTACATTCACCGCAATCTGACCGTTGACATGCTTCACATACCTTGCATCGTGTTCGTCTTCGACGTGGTGCTGAATTATTTGATTTTGATTCTGATGATTTTAAAGAATTATTTGGACTTGGTTTCTTGTACAAATTGGGTTCTGTTTTAATTGTAACAGGTGATTGTTCATCATCTACTCCACCATTTCCATTAGTTGGAAAGTCATTTTCATACTCGTCATGTACAATGTGACGAGGAAGTGATGGTGGTGGTGCTTTTAATATTGGTTCATTTGTCACAGCAAGTTCCGGATCATCTTTACAATGACGTTCAACGAGTGTTCTCACATCTTTGATTAATGCAACTGGATCTTTGACCAATTCTGGTACATTTTTCTTGTGTGATGGTAAATCATACAAATACATGACAATATCTTTCAATCCAAACAATTCATATCGTGTTAAATGCACATGTCCCTTTGTTTGTATATTTTCAGTTTCATCATCGCGATCTTCATTTTCATCATCATCCTCCAAATGATTACGATTCAATAGGGTTTTGACATATTTTGCTAAAACGTACCACAGCATTTCCGTGAAAAATGGATAACGAAATTTTTGTGGTACTTTTGTGCCATCTTCGACTTGGGCTACTTTTAATTGTTTCACTATTCCATAGGAATGCAGAAAATTGCCACCAAATACCAAGGAATCTTCCGGAGTGTAAACAGCATGAATCCATCCAGTTGGAATGAAAAATGTATTTCCTGCTGTTAAATACACTCTACCACACTTTTCAACTGTATCACCAAAGAAAATATCTGATTGTTTTCCGGATAACACCCATTTCTCATATAATTGAAGATTTTCTTGTGTTGGCGGAATCAACCAAAATACCTTACTACCTTTCAAAATATGATACCAAACAGATGTTCCACCAAAATCAATATGAAAATCTGTGTAACAATTTCGTACAGACATTAAACAATATTTTTGCACCTTTGGGTACATCATATCCTCAATTAAATTTGTGCCTTCAATTTGTGAATTTTTAAGCCGACTTGGCCATACAACATCTACCCAATCCACTTGTCGTACAATTTTTGGACTTTGTACGTAATTTTCAAGTTTTGTATGGGAAAACTCAAGTGAGATCACATTCAATAATTTCTTTTTATTTGTATCTTCATAGTATTTTTGCCATTCTTTCATTGTCATCTCGAGATTCTTTTGTGTATTAACATCCATAACGTCAAGGACACGTTTTGAGCCAACACACATACGAACATCATTAATACTAAAATTAGGTGATGGCACTTGTAATCCCAATCCTGTTTTTTCTTTTATTAATAATGGTATATTGAAACCATGTTGTTGTAAGTAACTGTAATAAAATTTATCTTACAATCAAATCATTCTAAATAATATTTTTTGCTTAACTTACCCAACTGTGAGATCAGAGCCCCTCATTTCACGCACCATACCAGATTGGGCAAACCTGGTTGATTTGAGTTTGTCAGCAACGGAAAACCCACGTGCACCTTCATAATCATCCTCAGCCAAAGCCCATTCTAAGTACTGTTTTTTCTGCTTTCGTTCTCTCTACACAAAGGTAAGACATGTAACGAAATCGAAATGAAAATCGAGAGTTAATAATTTAACACAACATAACCAACTATTTATGTGTGTACGTATAAAAAAAGAACGTGTTTATCATACATTTTAAACGCACAACATTTACCCACATATCATTTTTATTTTTTTACACAGATATCCAACATATGAATGAATTCATTGAGTTGAGCATATCAACGTCTCTCCGTACACACAAAGTGTAATAAAGTAAACAGAACACATTGCTCGTGGTAATTTTTATTATTTTATTTATTTATTTTTTTTTTAAATACAGAAAAAAAAACAAAAAAATTTGTACACAGATATGCACTCAAATACAAAAGAATAATATTATGTGCTTAAATTTTTACACTACCATACTAAAATGTGTGTATACATTAAAATAACCGGTATTTCATTTTTTTTTATTACAAAAAAAACCATAAGATCCAAACAATGATACGTCTATTTTTGTACGAAAATGCAAAGATATGTAAAGTGGATATTATCACAAAAAAAAAATTTTTTTTCTCTAAATGCATTTTTTTTGTTGAAAAATCTTGAATGGATAAGCTTGAAATGGGAATCGTGATGTCAATATTAGAACGTCTGATTAAATTTATTTTAACACCTACTCTAAGGAACCGTTTGAATGATTTAAATATAAAAAAATTGTTACCTTAACGGCACACTCATAAGCATAAGCATAATTAATTAAAAAAATACCCTTAACATTGGCCTTATCAATAACCATAATCGTAAAAGTTTTGTTAAAATGTGATTTAAATGATATCACTCATCACTTTCCCTTATAATCATACATAAATTAGTCGTATTCTAAGCATATAATTTAATTTGTAAGTGAAAAATGAACACAAGCAGAGAAAATTAAAAACTCCTTCATCCAAACACAATAAAATCCGAGTTAATACAACATCATTGCTGAATGCAGTTTACTCGGCTTTCGTCTTCTTTCGGGTATGAAATGCAATGTATAAAAAAAAATAAAAATAATTGAAAAAAAAACTAAACACATAAGTTCACTTCAATTCTATAGAATATTCTTGTTTTGATTCAGTAGAACAATACCTTTAACATGGTTCAGTCATGTCAAAGAGTATATTTGTCAGGAAAAAGTTTATATCATGCATCATGAAAATATGCCTATTATTTATTACGACGATATGATTACAGAAGAGAGCAGTAGCAGGGAAATAACAATAATACAGCAGCACGATATGTTTTTTTATTTTTAGTATTTGGGAGTTAAAGGCACATTCTGCCAATATTGTACATCCCTCATATAGGCATGTGATGTTGATATTGTTACTGAATAAATGACGACAATTTGCAGCATATTACCTACATACGCATATCCTTTCCCCCCATACAAATATACATGCATAAATATAACAAATCTGTACACCACCCGCACGTTCATCGCATAATCATATCACGGAAAAAAAATTAAAAGGATTTTTAAATTATTAATTTTTTTTTATCATAAATTATCGTTGAAATTTCCCACAAAACTGATAATTAATAATTAATTTAGCATTTTATGTGTTATCATAAAAAATATTTGCATGATAAAGATTAGTAGGAAATTTATTTATTCTAACATCATAAATTTTATCATCAAAACATACAAATTTAGGTGT
>LN483503.1:0-78104 GCA_900002565.1 Culicoides sonorensis | reverse complement strand
GTCATGGATGTACTTCTGAAATCACAAATCAAACATTTTCTATTGAATTAGTAGACATTTTCAGAGAATTTACCTGTATCGAGGTACATAATAATTTTAACTCCCTCAACCTGATGATTATATTTTTTTTTATAATTTAATTTCAGCCACTATATGACATTAATTCAATAGTATTTTGTACTGAATGTGAATCATTGTTAAAAAAGTTCAAGGATTTTAAGTTAAAATGTGTTCAAACCCAGGAAATATTCACAAATCGTATGTTACAAATTAAGACTGAACCCATATTGGAGGAAGAAATTTATTGCGATGAATTCAAGATTGACGATGAATTGAAGATTGACAAAGAATTGAAGATTGAATATGAGGTAAAGTCACAAGTGAAACCTCATTTTACATGTGATATATGTCAAAAGAGTATAAGGACAAAAAAAGAATTGAACAATCATATGATATCGCACGAATCGCCGATTGAGTGTGAAATTTGTCATGTAAAACTAAAAAATTCGAAATGCCTTAAAAGACATGTTAAAATACACAACCCTGACAAATCCTTTAAATGTTCTTATTGTGAAGCCGCCTTCAACTGTCGAAATAATCAGTATGTTCACGAAAGATATGTGCATAAGACTGGAAAGCAATACATGTGCCCTTTTTGTGCTTTCATAACCTATAATCCATCAAGCATGAAAGTAAGTATAATTTTACAAAACAGTAAAAAATTGAAATCTTATATCCCATTTTTGTTTTTAGGAGCACCATAAGCGATTTCACAGTAATACTAGATTTAAATGTGATGAGTGTTCAAAAGAATTCAAAACATCCGAAGATTTAAAGGTTCATAAGACCATTCACATCCAAACTGAAAAGAATATACCTTGTCCAGAGTGTGGAAATCTTTTTAAATTAAGGAAACGGATGTTGGCTCATGTCAGATTAGTTCATAGAACTCCTAAAAAGCATGTTTGTGATGTTTGCTCAATGGAATTCACTGCCCTTCAAAACCTTGTTAAGTTTATATTGATATGAATTTGAATTAATATTAAAATTCTAATTTTTTTCATTAGAAACGACATCAATTGGTTCATACTGGAGAAAGAAAATTTGCTTGTACTTTTTGTACACAGTCATTTACTCAGGCGGGAGCCTTGAAACGTCATATCACAACTCACACTGGAATACGACCATTCGCTTGTCCTCATTGCAATCATACCTTTGCCGAAAAGTTTTACATGAAAAAGCATGCTAATCAATGTTTGAATAAAACCAAAACGTAACGTTCATTATTTATTTTTAAAAATTTCAATTTGATTTAAAAAAAGTTCACGATCCGGACATTCAATGTGAGTATGGCCATCATTTGAACAAATCAAACAATTTCCTTTAATTTTTTTACTTTTACCATTATTTTTACGATGCCATGTCTTTAGAATTTTACATTCAATTTCTGGATGTCCTTTTAATTTGCAAAAACGGCATGTAATGAATTTTTTGTACTCTAAACAATTGTGAGTTGATTTTTGAGTGCACTTATTACAGTTTTTACAGTGAATGTAATTTGGCTTCACACATAAATGACAAATTTTGCAATGTTTATACGTTGCTGCATTTTTTGAAGGGCAAATTCCACAAAATCGGCAATGATTATTCGTTTTTGCAACGAACCGATCACATGGTTTACAAAACTTATATTTTTCTTTCGGAAGTTCGATTAATCTAAAATTAAAATCAAATGTAAGATAAAATTTAAAAAATATACAAATCAATATTACCTGGGATGAATGTTGGAAAAAAATCTAACAGGCGACCCCAAATCTTTTCTAGACTTTGATTTCTCGTTATATTTTGAGTGGTTTGAGTAATTGACCTTGTAATCACTCATTATTAATTCGGGCATCACTTTTTGGATATAAAACTCCATAAAATATGGAAAAACTAAAATAATTGGAACAACCCTCAAACTGTTTTCATTCACACGCCGATAATCTGCCTGAATTTTTCTTAAGCTGTCTGATAAAGGTTCAGTCATGCACCCAAAAGGAGGATCCGTGAATATGCAAAGTGATTCGTCTGAATCTTGCAAGAATTTAAGATAGTTGTTCTTTGAATTCTGGTCATCGTCATTAGTTGAAAAGAAATGATGGTTAAACATATTGTACAGTGCAAATTCATTTGGAGAATGAAATGTAAACAGTCTTTCATCAAGGTCCAGCAAAAAACATTGAATTTTATTACATTTCAATTCATCAAATAATGCTGGAGCACCAATACAAAGCACTTTTCGTATGGATAACCGTTGAAAAAGATTAACAAAGAAGTTTAATGAATCTGATGAGAAGAAATATTGAGCTTCAGTCTTATCATAGCTCTTAGGTGGAAGGAATTGAGATGGTTTTGCTTCAGCGGGAATCAAAATCGTACTATGATTAAAGTGAATGTTGATTTCATTTTTCAGAAATACTGAATGACATTTCATACAATATTGTCGATCACTTTTTTGCGATTCCTGAAACTGAGAGGGAATATTATTAAATTAACTGAAAAAATATTTTAATAAATTTTTACCTTTTTATAGGTAATTAAATTTAATTTACTGAAAATGGTTCTCTTATTCTCATTTCCATTGATAATTTCTTGCCCATTATATTCTAAATAAAAAGGACAATCTTCACGACTTCGACATGCTGAACAAGCAAAAAACTTTATCGGTTTATCCTCGGAATTAGATTCAAATAAGAGTGTCGGTCCATGTTGACACCAAGGCTTAATGATTTTGTCATCCAATATCACTTTGACACTGGTTTCTGCATTAGATTTTTTTTTCTTCATGTTTTATTTTAGTTTAAATTTCAGTGATTTTTGTTCATGTCAAATGTTTTTTTTTGTAAAATTAATCATACTGGTAAACAATAACAATAACATAACCTTACATTTTTGAAATAGTTTGAATGTTCGTCATAGCGATCGCATAATCGAACAAAATAAAATACGTTATCCAACCTGGAAACTCAAAATTATGATAAAAATTTTATGTTTGAAGTCTCCTCTGGCTTTTAAAGTCATAACAAAAAAAATAAAAATCTTGATAATGGAAGAATCGAACCAAAAATTAGTAGTTTCGAGCACAAAAGGTAAGCTCAAAACCATGAGTTTTTTTATCATTGGAGAACAGTCGAAGCCACTAAACAGGGAGAAAAAATATGAAACAGGCTACTGAAATTCCAAATATTATCAATTTATTGTCAAGAAACAGAATTCTCTTAAAATCACCAGAAGTCATTTCACTGATTCAAAACTAATATTTCGTGCTCATAATAATTTGATGCATTTAATTCACTTATAAATAATTATTTAGTACATTCATGGAATAATTTAACACTTTTTTAAAAAATTATTTTATAGCTAATTATTATATTTAACCTTTTTCATAAAAAGTATCATGTCTCATCATTTGTTAATTTAATTAATAACGAAAAAATTTACTTGCAGATCTTGAAAATGAATTACAACAAGTTCAAGGAAAAATTCTTTTGTTAGAATATTCAATTCATAATCTACGCAAGAGAAATCATGCATTAAAATTGCAATGTGAGGTATTGAAATTTAATTTGTGAATTCCTATTTCTTTAATTTGAAAATGTTTAGGAGCAATCAAAGACCATTCGAATGATGAAGCTACGTATTGTTCGTATGAGAGTTTTGGGAGAAGTCGAGGAATTTGAAACTGGTGACATTGAGAAAAAGTTAACAAAATCTGTGATGATCGTTAATTTGAGGAATATTGCTGTGAATGGTAATTTTATTTTAAATGTAATTTATAACATATTTTTATTTTAATTTATTTAAAAGAAAAATTTAATGAAGAAATGAAACGACTAAAAGAAAATTTAGAAAAATTGAAAGAAAATGAAGCAATAGCAAATATTGAATGTGCAGCAAGCCAAATGAGTTTAGATGCATTGATGCGAGAACATGATAATATTAAGCGTGAAGTGTTGATCCAACGAGTAAGTTAGTTCAAATTTTACAATTAAAAGATAAAACTTTTTTTTATAGAACTGCAACAATGCCCTTCGAATCCGACACGAGAAGATACTAAAAGAGCTTTTGTCTAAACGTGAAAATCTCTTGAAATTATTAGCTAACTAATTCTTTTTTGCTCTTCTTGCGAATATAAGTTCCAAAATTAAAATAAAACCACTTACAGTGTATCCAATTAAAAGTAAATAAAAAGAAAATCTTAGATTATTTAAATTACATGGTTCTGGAATGACAATGAGAACTTCCTTCTCACCCTTGTAATGGCTCATTGCATGCATCATCCCATGATACCAATGATTGATTAATCCCGCTTCAGTAAAATACCCAAATATCCTGTCAAAATCTTCGGTGAATGGATAATTTTTACGGACAATGTAACTGATGTAATAGAAACGAAGACAATTTTTCATGATATGGATTAATGGAAGGCCGTTACTATCCGTGAATTTAGACTGAAATTTTTTTTATCACTTAAAATTGTTCACATTTAATTTAATTTAAATATTTTACCTTAATAATAATTCTGGCATCTGAATATCTTTCGATACAAGTAACATTGCGATAATGAGCTGTCATGTAATTAAGTGATGTATTGAATTCTTGCACATAATAACGAGCTTTAAGGGCTTCAATTGATGTGGTTTGATTTTCACCTAAGAAATCTTGTAGGGATCTGAAAGTAAGCATTTGATATAATTTTCTCATTAAGTAAGACCAAAAAATCTTACCTTGAAGATGAAAAAATAGGTAAATCAGATGCAAGCAACTGTTTAAATGTGTCAATATCTTTTTCATATGTTACTGTGCTCATTGATGTACTTAAAGCTGCTTGAAAAATTCCAGAGAAATACCAGGCTCCTAGCAATATACCAGCAACAAATTGACGTTCAACTGAAAATTTTGGCATTTTAGCACTTACAGCTGACAGTAACATCATACAAAACTCAATTATAATGAAATAAATTGGCTCAACCGGTGTCAAATCCCACTTTTGACGTGTAATAATAACTTTAAATGATAACCAAATACATGAAATAACAAAAATTAGTAATAAAAGTGCAATTAAAGAACGTGATTTGAATAACGATGCGTTCCATCTCGATATTTTCCTTGCTTTGGGTGTCAAAAAACAAATTTTATCAAATGATGTTGGTTTAAGAAATTCAATTAACATATCTGTTTCATATCCTTTGACATATCTGCCATTGAACGAAATATCAGTTTCATTGTTGATTACTTTTCCAAGAGAGCCCACATATGATCCATTGGGCGTACGATGACCATAGTATTCATATTGCGTTTCAATATTTGGAGTAAAATTTAGGTGCGAAAATGAATTGAAAAGTATGATTGGATCAATTCCATTTAATTTTAAGATTTTCCCGACTTTTGATAAGTGTGGTGGTAACAATAGATCTGCAATTGAATGTGATGTCACACATGTGGGAAATCTTTCAAAAATTGATATTCTAATTGGATAACCGTTAAGATCAAAGTAATAATAAGTGAATAAATCTGAAATGGAACTAATATTTTGAAGGTCAATCAAAGATGTAACACCCCAGATGTTCGTGTCCGGATCAATAGACAATAAATCGAAGAATATCAAAAACTATAAAAAAAAACACAAACAAAATATCATTATTTAACTCCAATATTTAAGGAAATAATCTACCTGGCACTGTGTCAAAATAAGAATGTGATGTAAAATTCCATGATTCAACCATAAATGCTTAAATAATTCATTAATTTTTATCAAAACACTATCCGTACAAGGCTCATCAATCAGAGTTATTGTATTCCTTGTTGATACTTCATCAATAAATGTTCTGTCTGACATTTGATGGACAAATGAATTGATATCCTTTAATATTAATAATATTCCTTCATTGCTTCTTCGATTTACGAGAATGCGAGACGTAGTTTTTTTCAATTGAATTTTAAAGAAACTCGTTTGGATCGATCCCGTTTTTGACTTTAATCCAATTTTTCGTTTTTTAAATGGGTTTAAGAGTATGAGAGTTGTATCTAAATCTGAAAATAAATTTCACTTAACACTCAAAATTCAAAGATCTGGGTAAATTTCTTACATTGAAATGCACACTTTACAATTTCCGAGGTTAATTCATGGGAATCTACTTGAATTTCATCATAAATTTTAAGAGTATCGACACTCGTATAATAAATATTCATGATTTCGATTATTTTTTGTGAAATTATTACATTTTCGGATAAATTACAATTTGTCCCAATGACCTTGTACCGAGAGCACATACAAAGAAGGGTAATTACTGCTGTAATTTTTTTCTTCATTTTTTTTACTTTAATTTTCAGAAGTCAAATTAAATTAAGAGACCAAATGAAACTAAAAAGTCTTTTGGGACGTGCACTTACTTTTATATACCCTCTCATTATCATCATTAATATGATAAAAAAATTATAATTGACAGAATCGATTGATGTCTCATTTTTATGATAATAAAATAAATATTATTTATTTATTATCAGTGTCAGAGAACAGAAAATTGCCAATCATTTATAATTGTATTATTCCTTTCAAACCTTAAAATATAAAATTTTTGTACAATTTTCTTTGATTCATAGTGAAAAAGTTGTCCCAATCATTTAGTTTTACTTTGTATAACAAGGTAAAACCTTGATTGAATTAAAAACTTGCATTAATTTAAAACGAACTTTCTTTGCCTACTATTCACAGAGAGTGTCTATACACATTATTGTGATACTATACATAAATAAATGGAAAATTTAATTGAAATGTAATTTGAATTAAGAAACGATGAAGATGATGATGATGATGCTGATGATGGGAACAACATTGCTGTTAAATTTATATAATTCAAAATTATTCATACAGACAGACGATGTTTAAATGGTGCTAAAAATAAGTGCTGTAAAATATTTTATGTCCTTCGCATTGACCACATGCAATATCGCATGATGAGTATTTTTAATTTTTTTTATTATTTAAAGTTAGAGAAGAATTGATTATGTTTGAAATTAATTTTATTTTAGAAATTAAATTTGCTTGAGACTGATGAAGGTGACATGAGTGTTAAATATTTAAGAGGGATTTGACTAAAATGGATTCAATTTGAAACAGCGAAACGAGCCAAGTCCTAAAAGGTCAAAAATGTAAAATTAGATTTTTCAGACCCACTGGTACTTAAAGTTATCAGGATCTTCAGGTTCATTTTCCATGAATCAAAACTAAAATTCAATGTGACCTGGCATTAATCGTAATTAAATAGATATGTTTCGCCCATACAATTAATGCAGAGAGTGTTATGATGACCAGAGGCTATCAAAAAGACAAAAGTGTTTTCATATCATTTTTAATTCATGTTTCTGACAGCTCCTTATTCAATTTTAAATTCTGATTTCATTTTACGCTTTGTTTATCAAAAGACTTAAATCCTCATTTACATGTGTGATATCAATATTATTGTTGGAGAGAAATTTATCATTTCATATCTAATTTTTCCATATTTTCAAAATTTTAGATAAAATTCGACAAAAATGAGACAGACTTGTTCATAATACGGGACAAATTCTTTGATGATACAAGACAAATAATATCCTGAAATGTCAAAACATTGTGAAATGACTCAGTGTAACACAAATCAAGAGAATATGCTTTTAAAGTTAATTTATTGCTATTTACAGTACTTGTTGTCGTTATACATATTTTTTTCTCGCTTTTTTCTCTATAACAATTTAATGCTCAATAAAAAAGAACAATTTCAATTCTGTATAAATCGTGAAAGTAATGAATAAAAGATGTATTTTTCTATTACTATTCGACCGTATAAATTTTCTTTTAAATATATAAAATGTGTAGATAAGTGAATATATTTGAGATAAAATACCGACCTACTTAACACATAGTTTTGGATGATGTTTAACATCTAACACAGTCCCTCCTTAGGATTCTCCCTCTTCTATAATTTTCCTATTCTTCTATTTTTCCTTTTTTTTGTTCTTTAATGTACTCTTATAAAAATTATTATGATATATTTCTTTGGTACGTGTTAATATAGAAATGTACTTGTTGTCACTCTAATAGAAATTCAACCCTTACTTCTTACATTTTTTTACAAGTAAAAAGAAAAGCGATATGCGATGGAAAACCTTAACCATAAATGATCCTTCACAGGCGCGGAGCTAGAAAAAAAATTAGTGAGGGGGCAAAAAAACTTCGGCCTGTCTTCATTTTTTTTCTTTGACAAAAATTTTGTTATGTATGTTTTTGAGAATGCATGGTATTGGTAAATAATTTTTGCAGGAGTACGTGTTTGTAAAAAACTACGAATTTACAGCTATCATTTTCGACCATCCTGCATCAATAATTTTTGGATATAAAATAAGTACAAACTTGCAGCTATCATTTTCGACCATCCAGCATCAATAATTTTTGGATGTAAAAAAAGTACAAACTTGCAGCTATCATTTTCGAACATCCTGTAAAAATAATATTTGGAATTTTGGATACTGTATAATTTTTGTCAAAATATAACTATGCATGGATGATCGAAAATGATAACTGTTAATTTTTACTTTTTTATATCAAAAAATTATTTATTAGTTTTCGCTCGAAAATTATTTATTTTTCTTTTGGTGGTTTAATATAATTTTACGGTTTATTCTTTAAAAGCTTCAGGGGGCTAAACCCCCTCATGCAACCCTCGTAGCTCCGCGCCTGATCCTTCATCATATCTTATTCCATCTTAAATTTAAATTTCTCTTGAAGTCCCGTCCTTATTCATGTTCCCTCTATTAAACGACAGACATTCAAATGCTCCCACAAGCGCATTTGAATTGTAATTCAACACGGATAAAAAACAGATCTTGATTTAAATTCAATCAAGATA
Source organism: Culicoides sonorensis (assembly GCA_900002565.1). Classification (NCBI taxonomy): domain Eukaryota; kingdom Metazoa; phylum Arthropoda; class Insecta; order Diptera; family Ceratopogonidae; genus Culicoides; species Culicoides sonorensis. The sequence goes on along the minus strand of LN483503.1, from coordinate 69,174 downwards.
AAATTTCTGACTTGTTTCAACTTGAAATTTTTGCCGTGTAAAATTGGATTGTGTTACCCCAAAGTGTCCTTTAACTGTTATTGTTATTTGAAATGATTTCTGATTTTTCTTTATTCAATGTTAATGGTTCGGAACGAGTATATGTTTTTTTAAGGTTTTTTTTTAGTATGTGTCGATAAATTTACTTCAATTCATCAGAATTTTCTTTTAAAGTGATTTTATATCAAAATTTTCCGTCTTCATAATGAACTGGACTTTGAAATAAGAACTAAGAAAAAAAAATTTGCCATTTGACATTTTATAAGTAAATTTATTTAACATTTCATTGTCTTACCATATTGAAAAATAAATGGCACACAACAATTTTTTCCACAACAATGTCTTATATTCCAACATTTTCAGCATAAAATATTTCTCTTGATATCATAATTTTTTTCTGTGCACCCACATTCATCATCATAGAATAACAAAGATATGTAGGGCGTTATAATGTAAGAACAATTTAGAGAGAAGTTAAATTTCATTATTGAATTCTTCTTTTAGATTATTAAGAGACATTCCTTAACAACTTCGTGAGAAAATTAAATATTTTCTTCAGTATTTTACACATCTTTATTATTTTTCTTCACATAAAATTATAATGAAGAAAATAAAACTAAAAAGTCAGTTTAGAAAAACTTTTTGTCTTTAGTTGTCTTTAGACAATCATTTCATGTGAACGAGTTGATATGAAAATGAAAAATTTTTATTGGATTATTTTCAAAAGGAAATTCCAGTAACCGTCCCAAATACCAATCTAATCGAACTTTAATGATGATATTCGAAATAATTTTAAATGAAGTTTTTTTTCCATGAAATACATTTAAAAAAAGGTAAAAATTGCTGCAATAGACAAAGTTTTTCTAAACGCACGTGTTTTTGCAAAGATAAAGGTAATGTGAAAAATTGTTTTTCTTATCATCAATTCGATTCCATCAACTAAGACGCGACTTCAAGGAAATTCTTTTATCGAATTTTTTTTAAAGTGATCAAAAATCAAGATTTCTTTTCTTTTAATTTCAATTTTGAGATATTGATTTTGTCTTTTTCCTCTGTTAAATTGATCAAGATTCAATAAAATTTTATTTTTTCTATTAATAAAAATTAAATTTATTATTCATTATTATTATTAGCAGCAAATTTATAGATAGATGAAATGAAAAATTTTATATTGAAAATGTATGAACTTGATATGGAAAATTAGATTTCTATTCATGTGTCACAGCCAGCAATTTCACTTCATTATTATATTAAAAATGTATTATTTATATGAAAACGGCAGTATCATCATCACCATTCACCAATACTTAACTCTAGATAGCTAAATTTATTCATAGCATACCATCGATAAATGTATGGAACTTCAACAGTTTTGCTATGATGAGAAGTAAAAATAAAAAATGTAATGATATGATATTTTAAGTGTGTGCATCATTAACAGAAATGTAGGAGAGAGAAAAAAAAATAAATATTTATAAATTCTTGTTGCTGTGTAATGTCAGAGGGTAACTTGGTTAAGTTAGGATCACAATCAATGAAAAAATACGTACAATGGAGTTTGATAATAAGTGCTTTAAAAGTTGTGTTTTATGTGATGACTTTGAATTTGTTCTTGGTTTTTTATTTTATATTGATTAAATATTCAATGAATGTCTGAAATGTTGCGTGGGTTGATTAATTTTTCACCCTATCAATTGTTCTCTTATATAAACGTGAGATTTCGACTAATTTTTTTGTATATGGTGTGAAAATATTCAAATTAAGCTTTCCAATGACGCATATCATTTACGTAATTGATTGAAATTGATCTTGGAGGAAAATTCAAATTTTGTGAAAACTTTTCTATGAAGATCTTCGAATCCAGACCATGGCATTTGAATCAGTGTTCACACTAAAGGCGAGGAATGATGAACCCTACACGTTTAAGAAGATTTTTAATTTCAATAGTAATTTTTAGTGCATTTCGTAAGTGAACTTTAGTTACTTTTTTTACTTTTTTTGAGTTACTTTTACAAACGGTCTGCCGTCCCCTGGGGTCCTCATCCACAGCTCCAAAATGATCGTTTGAATTGGGTTCGGGATTTTTATTGTAAGAAAGAGGAGGTTATGAATATTAACTTATAATAATTATTAACTTATAATATAATAATAATAATAATAATAATAATAAAATAATATATAATAATAAAAAAAAATAAAAAAGTGAAATACTATACTGAGAAGAATTAAAAAAAAAACTTAAAAAAAATAAAGAAAATATCATCAGAAACGATGGAAATTAAAACAACAACAACAACAACAACAACAATCAGGGTCATGAAATGGGTTCAAATCTTAAAAACGGTCAAAAGGACCGTTACAATTCCGAAATTTGCCGATTTTTGAATATATTTTCCTTTTTTTCCTTCGAATCAAAGCCCAAAATATTTTCATTAAAACTATAAAATATTTTTAAAGAACCGAATTCCATCGAAATGCATCTATTCAGAGCTTTCAATGGATAGAACATCTCATTTTTTTAATAATACTGTTACTGGATCAGATTTCACACTTATATCTTGTAATTTTTCTTCATATCATAAGATCTTTTTACATCTTTATTAAATTTAAATTAGATAAATACTAATTTGTATTTTTTAACCACAATAAATAATCAGAATATATCATTATTTATTGTTTAATTTTTTTCCTTATTATTCAAATCAATCCAATTATAATATTACATAATTATTTTAAATTCAATTAGTTAGATAAGATATGAAGGTTGATCATGCGATTCAATGAAATTTGATACAAAAAATTGCTTCTTTTAATCAAAGATCTTAGACATTTTATTCTAAAGATCTAAGATTAATAGGAGAAATTTATCATTTCTCCATGTTAATTTAAGTTATGCTCATGCGCACACTTATCATGATTGCTATTGGTCTTTCAAATATTTTTTTGAAAATTATCACGCGCCTTTTAGCCTTCGTTGCTTCAATTTTCAAATGCAAAAGAAAAAAAACAATAAAATAAAAGAAGTCACCACAAAAATTACTCAAGGAAATGGTAAGACAATAAAATGTGTATGAAAAGAAAAGAAGCTTATTTAATCTATTATATCACCATCGCTGTCATGACTCGTTATGCACTTATCTATTCGTTCAAATGTATGGTTTCTATGCTCATAGTCGAAATAAATTGCTTCCGATTATCCTTATAATAATAATAAAGTGGGTGAATAGTCATTTCCACTTCTTATTTTTTTTTATCTGTATTCAAGGAGTGAATGTACGATGCCACTATTAAAAATAAAAAAAAAATATTCGACAGTAAAACCAACCACTTGCATATGTATTACATTTACCATGTTAATCAGTCAGTTACTTGTTGCTGTCAATTGAGTGTGAAAAAGGAATTAGTGATATCATCTGAAAGTTAGATATTTTATCTTCCTTTCGTAATTGTGTCGATGTGTTAAAGTAATTGATTTAGAAGTGTTTTGATTGTCTTTGGGTATTAGAGTAAAATTGATTCTAATTTTTCTTTTTTATCAAGTGAAACATGTAATAGATTTTTCATTTCTGAAAATGAGAAAAATAAAACTAATTTTATAATTCATACATTGAAAAAAAAAATCTATATCAATTGAAGTCAAATTGTGTTTAAAATTTGAATATTTGCATTTCAAAAAAAAAATATTTTTGATCATTGAGCATTTAGATTTTTTGAATTGAATATTTTCTTTTGAAATACGATCCCACACTGTAAGCTAAAAACAACTCCGAATTATATGCATAGACTAAAAAAGTGCCCATAATATGCGAAAATTTTATCCTAATTACCAGGAAATGAGTTAAAAGTTGCATTCATCAAAAATCTTGTTGTGCAGACCAAATGAATTTGTATTGCGGGGCGTTTTCAGCTTACAGTGCATAAAAATGAGTTTAAGAATCATTTTCTTATTGATAAAAGTAAAAATTTTATTTTAAATTTAATATCACAGTATTTTGCTTAATGTTCTCAAAGGCTCTGGAAAAAAAATCCATCTCATCATAAAAAAACCTCTCCATTTTTCATGATTTTTCATAGCATACTAAATCAAAAAAACCAAAATTTTGATATCCTTTCACCAAATTTGAATATTTTCCCCGTTACATATCACATTTATCATGATAAAAACTATGACGTCACTAAAATTTCTCCTTTTTTCATCCCTTCCAATTTTTTACAGCATCCCTTCTCTCGCACATAAAATATTCATAAGGTACATCCTTTTTACTTGTTGAAACAACACCAGAGGAGTTATTTTATTATCAGTGGTAATCAGTACGAGACAAGATCTCGTAGTCGCAAGCTGTGTTTTTAGGAAACATAAAATCCTAAGTGTGTTGTTTTACCTAAAACAGTAAGTGAATTAATATTAATATAAATACTTTTAATAAAATAATTTGAAAATTATCATGAAATGTGAATAATTGTGAAAAATTTAATTTAAAAGAAAAAACCAGAAAAAGAAAATAATGATAAAAATTTTATTCAATAAAAGTGGAATAATTAAGAGTCAAGATCACTTTTGAATTTTTTGAGAAACAATTTTTTCTTATCAAATAAAATTATTTAAATATCATTTTTCTTGGTCTAAAAAAGTTTGTGTTCAAAATCAAAAATTGAATAAAATTTCAGTAAAACTTTAATTAATTGAATAAGTTTATAATCAAATTAAAAAAAAAATAATTTATAACGACTAATTTTCTGTTGTTCCAAATTAAAGTGCAATTCAATCGATAATGTGTTAAAATAATTTTATATCAATTTTTATGAAGACATTTCAAAAAAAAAAATTATCGAAAATATATTTTTTATTAAAAAAATTAAAAATTTAACATAAAAAAAAATTATTGAAAATAATATTTTTTTAGCTTCATAAAATTGAGTTATAAAAAAAATATAAATTGATTTTTTTCCCTTTTTACAGGCTTTTTCAACAAACAATCACCAAAAATATGATGGAGTGACAATGGAGCTATATGATAGGAAGGTAAGTGTCGGACAGTAAAAACCTTATTTTTTTTTAACCGTTAAAATGAAATCGGTCTTTTTCATGATCACATTTGGAGCAACTTGAACGAAAATTGAAGTTTATTTAATTGATTTCTTTAAGTCAACTAATTTCATTGCTAAAATGACTCATTTTAAAACAGTTTTTAAGAAATAACAATTTTCTTTCATAATCAGGAGACACTTAACATTAATTTACTTGAAAATTTAATTACCACTGCAATTAATTAACTTCTCTTCTTGTCTTATGCCATTTTTGGATGAATTTGATATTAATTACATGTCTTATAATGACACTTTTGTCTTTGATTCAATTTGTAAAGATTGTACATTTAAATGAATATTTCTTTCAAAAAACTGCATTCAATTTTTTTAATTATTATTAAAACTTATTTCTATGTTTCATATTAAGATTGTACAAATAATTTAATTACCAGAATTAATTTTATTTTACTTCACAAAATTTTAACACTTATTATAATAATCCCACTTTTCATTTTGAAACTCTGAAATAAAATAAAATTATGATGATGATTATGTTAAAATTTAAGTGCAACAAGTTTCCTTAAAATTTAAATTTTCGTATTTTATTTTATATTCATCCTGAATTCAAGTCAACCACAACTACAAAATAATACAAAGTGGATTTAAGTTTTAGTGTACAAACAAAATCCTTGCTCTTATTATTATAATACGAAGACCACAAATAGGAAAATACAAATTTATGTATACATTTAAAACATTTCCTTTCATCGTCTAGTTTTTTTTTTTACTTTGTGGTGTAAAATTTTTTTGTTAAAATTATTATCAAATTAAAGGTGCAATGATGTCAATGATTAAATTTAAATTCAATTAATTCATTTATAGTAATGAGAGAAATTCAGAGCTAATTGTTATGCAACCCTCCTCTACACATCATATAATATCATAATAATAATAATATTAATGATAATAATAAACAAGAACACACTAAACACGCGAGAAATTATTCTTAAGGCTATTCTCTCATCAGACTTCAGATGCAGCATTGTATAAAAAAAAAAAATATATTTATTTATATATATGCGATTATGTATAAATTCTGAGAGTGAATAGAAGTGTAAATTCTATGTAACGCAACAAGTATGAAAAGCAATTTAAAATATAATAAAGTCGTCTTTTAATTTATCTTTCAGTAGCAAAACGATCCTTTACCATTTCGGTTTGGAATATGGTTGTTTTATTATTTTTTTTTTAATTTAAGTGAATGAGTTATCCAAATAAAAAAAACATTAAATTAAAAAAATTTTAAATTTATCATCATTATAATAATAAAAAAATAAACATTATTAAACAAAATTAAGGTAATAATAATAAAAAAAATTAAATCAAGTGAAATATTATCATCAAGATTATGAAAAAAAATATTAGAAAACTTCAAGATTATTTAAAGATAATATCAATGTGTCACTCAATCGTTGATTACTTTACAATGCATTACATTTTTAACAATAAACTTATTTTATTCATTCATTTATTTATAATTTTCTTTAAAAAATATTTTTTTTTTTTGTAATATTTATATATTTATAGAAAAATAGCAGTACGATATACGATGATAAAAAAAAATTGTGTTTTCAATTCATAAATTATTTGAAAGTGTGCCCAAGTGACATAAATATAGTTATTATTATTTAAATGATTATAATGATAATAATACTAATAATAAAATTATATTAAAACATTATAATTGGTTTAACAATGAAAAAACATAAAAAAATGATTTATTTTAACCACTGGGCGGTTTAGAAAAGTGCATTTCGATGGAACTCGTTTCATTAAAAAAAAATTAAAATTATAATTATGAAAATCTTTGAAAAGTTCGTCGTTTTGAATTTTTTTAAAAAATTTATCATTTTGAAAAAAAATTAAAAATCTTCCATTTTGGGAAAATCTGGGATTTTAAGCTTTTGGACGTTTTGAAGCTCTGGAGCCCAATCTCCCAGCAAATGAGTTAAAGTTCATTCCTTTACCCAATAAAAAAATCAGCAATTTTTTTAAATTTTTAACGGTTTTTAGGCTTTGAAAGCTCTGGAGCCTGATATCAAAACTTATAAGTTATAAATAATCCTTATGAGCTCCTTTATCTTTCAAAAAAAACCCGACTTCGCTCCGATGGACTATTCCGGAGTTATGGAAAGCGAACAGTGACAGAGTGTCAGTGTGATGGTGAACAAACCGTCTGTGATAGCGCATTTTTTCTTACGAAATGCACTAAAAATGATTTATTAAATTTTAAATGTTTAAAATCTAATTTATTTTAAGTTAAATTCGTAGTTTATTGTATCCCTCAGTATCAATTAGGATTTTTTTGTGTTTTTATTTTAATGTGATGAATCAAATCAGGGAATCCCCTTCTTTTTTATTATAATTATGACTATTATAACTTAATACTATAATTCCAATTCAATGTTAATTTTAAAGTTAAATTTAAACAAAAATTCATGATTCAGTGACAATTAAATAACACCCGAAAAATAAAAAAACGGCGGTTAATTAGCAAATATTTAATATGGGCAGTGTTTGTGTGTGTGGCTAAACTTGACCGAATAAAATGACCAACGGCATTAGTTATCAATATCGTGCATCTTACGATAATTATAATTTAACTTGGTATCATAAGCGTATTTCATTTAAAATTTAAATGATGATGTGTTTTGATAAAATGTGATAAGTAAATTCTTTTGAGTAATAATGAAAATTATATGTGTTTAAATTAAATTTTGTGTGTGTGACTAAATTCTGTGAATATACGACAGTAATTTATATAAAATGAATTTTGTGTAGAATGGTCATTTAGAGATGGTTTTAAGTTCAATGATATTCATGTTGGACATAGTATTCAATTTTTGGAAAAAAATTTACTTGAAAATTTCTAAAAACTTAATTCAACGAAGAAGCATCGTTTCAGAGAATGAGAGCTATCAGATTTTTTTTTTTTTAAATAAGAGTAATCATAGAAATTTAGAGGACAAAATAAATGATCCTATGAAGTCCAAATATCAATCTCTCCCAAAATTTACATGAAATCTGAAACTTCTGAAACGTGGGAGGTTGGACATCTTTGTCACATCTTCATCAATAATTAGGCGGAAATAATTGTTTAAATATTTACATATTCTTCAATAAAATATAAGTACAAAAAAAATGAAAGTCAAGTGCATTTTAAATTTAATTTACAATTCATTCTATATTCAATTTTTGTTTATTGACTTATGATATTGATCAGTGAAGAATAGAATCGGTGATTTGAACTTGAAATATTTAACTAAGGAGAAAATTAAAATACAAAAAAAAAACGAAATAATCATCTTGAACACGAAACTTTGCTAAACTATTTCATGAATAGTGAGAATTTTTTTTTTTCAAATAGACAAAGTTAAACTCAAAAGCTTACTCTAAGTTAAAGCAAAAAAAGTGAGTGCATTCAAATACAAGTTAAATTGATTGTTAAAAATGCATGATTTAATCTATATTTTAATACATATTTTATCAAAGTGAATCGAATCAATATATATTTGACTTTAATTCACAAGAGAAACGTTATGTCAATAAATTTACTTAAACCTGACAAAAGTATTTTGTCTAGACACTTGATGACACAAATCCTTACTTTGATTTGGTTGTCTTTAATTTGGAAAAAAAATATTTTTCATGATACTTTTTCATAGTGTAATGAGAAAATAAGTAATGAAGAAAGTAAAATAAGGAAGTTTTATTGACATATTTCGTTAATAATTTCTAGGAAAATTTAATGAAACTACTCTTACATCCAATGTCAATGTTAATTGCATACTTATACGAGTAAATCGGTTAAAAATGATGAAAAGCTACTTTTACGATGAATTTCCTTTCAAATCAATGTAAATTTAATTTTTATACTATCAATGGACAATTTCGCACTTAATTGATTTCGATTAAATATTTAATGTGAATTGCAAGTTAAATTCATTGCATACATTTAGGGCAATTGCACTAAGAACAATGCGTCCAATGTGTGTAAGGCAGAGTGTGCAAAATATCATTGAATTTTTTTCATGTTAAATTTTATCGATTAAAAAAAACCCTCTTTTATTTGAAAATTTATGTCAAATCAATTTTTTCACATAAATACTCAATAAAAAATACTCAATATCAAATAAATTTTTTCACATAAATACTCAATATAAAAATCGAAACATGTAATAACCCCAATATATAATCTTAAATTGATTTGATCCTGTCTTATAATAATAAATAATAAAAATCAAGGTACAGTTCAAATAATATTAGATGTTCTGAAAAATCAACATGTGTGTGTCTTAAAAAAAAATTATTTGTGTCGGTTTTTATCATCATCTCATCTTCATCATCGATTTATCCAAAAAATCGACAAAAAACACATTTTAACCGAGACATGTGTGAAGTGCTTGGTAAAGTACATTTTTTTGGAAAAGCGAATTTAAGATTTCCCATTTTATTTCGAAATTTTGCGCAATTAAAATTGAAAGACCGTAGCGAAGCCTCCCATTTTTAAATTTCTTTGACATTAAATTGAAATAGATATATTTTGGTAAAAAGTTAAGTAGGTACCGATAAATGTTTATCTATGTTTTATTTCGTATTTTCTTTGATTTTTTTTTTAATGTTTGTTCTACATTTTAATTTAAGAAAATCAAACTCGTAAGATCGATAAAATGCCTTTCACATTATTTTATGTCTCATTTTCATTTTATAACTTTAAAAATAACATTTTAATTATGATTTTTCTAAAAAAAGGAATTCTTAATTCAACACACGTCTTCTTAATATGAAATAAAGTAACGATAAAAGGTTGCACCCCTTTAAAAGAGAAAAATCAACAAGTTAAATTTAAAGTGAAATGCGTGTAATTTACTCAATTTACACATGATAATGTTGATGTTAATGTACACAATACAAGTAAATGATGTGTATAATTTAGTTATAACTCATAAGACGCATATGATTGAGACACCTTTAAGATGAATTTAAAATTGAATTATTTAACATTTTACAGAATAAATCAAATGACTTTTGAATTTTAAATACTTAAGAACATCAATTTAGTATATTGGATACCTTTAAGAGGATTAGAAATTGTAATTTCAAGTAATCTTTTATAAATGTTACAAGACAAATGTAAGTTAATGTATTGGAAAATACAAAAAAAAAGTTGTCCTAGACAATAGAAGATGAATAAAAAAAATATGAAACAAGAAAATAGCGATTTTATTGCTATGGAATCAAAAGTAAAATCCATAAAGTCGTTTATCTGATTCCCCAAGTGTAATTAATAATATTCTTTTCTCCACATCAGTATTTAAATCTTTCATTGATAATATAAAAATGAAAAAAAAATGTGAATTTTCTCATAGAATCGTGAATGGGGGTGCATTTCAGTGGGATTGCAATTATTTTGATTCGAGAAATCTCTGTAAATTTTGGATTTAATTTTTTTTTTCATTCAATATTACAAATTCGCCAGTTGGTGTCATTTCATCGATTTTTATCAAAAAAAAAACATGTTTCTTCAACAATTCAAAAAGGAAATGACATAAGGTTTTGTTTTATAACATTTTCTGTTCAAACGTCCCTTTAAAATAAGAATTTTGATATTTTTATGCAGCTGAGTGATTTTCAATGAAAAATGATGTAACAATATGATTTTTTCGTGACATGCGACGGTTAAAATTGAAGGGATATGAAAATATTTTTACTTTTAAATTTAATATTTCTTAGAATCTTTTTTCATCCATTCAATTTAAATTAAATATATTTTCAGTAGGAGCTAAGAGCCGTTATGCAAACAACAACAAACCCCGAGGCTGGCCAAGTCCACCAAGGAACTGCTGGTTACAATAGTTCTCCAAGTGGTCCTGGATTGGACAATAATTCAGCCCAACAGCAAACAGAAGACGGCACATGGGGTTCCATAAAGACTTGGATGATACGTTGGCGTGGCTCCAGACGTCTTGTCCTCGTAATTGTGGCAATAGCTCTACTGCTCGATAATATGCTTTTAACTGTAGTTGGTATGTAAACATAATTTCCTTTTTATTTTATTTTTTTACTTTCAACAGTGAATGAAATTCCTATAAAAAATAGTAAGACACACTTCAACACCAAATCAAACAACCGGTAGACAATTTTCTAAAGTTACTTCTTTAAAATTATATCGAACAAAAAGAGAAAAATCACAATGTTTTATCAAGCAAAAAAAAAAAATGAAGTAAAAATAAAATAAAAGAAATGTGAATTGCATCATTTAATGTGATTTTAAAACGGTTTCAATTCAAATTCAGTATATAAAAGAAGAAAAGTGAAAATGTCATCAAAGTCGATTATTAAATAAAAGAAGTGGTACTTTTTGTTAAGCTTATAAAATGAAGACTTTGATTGTACTACAAAAAAAAGAACAAAAGAAAACTAACTGTTGAATGTCGTCTATTTAAATGTATATAAAATGTGACGTGGCTTTTAAAAAAATTATATTCATGATGAAAAGTGGAGGAAATGAAAAATGAATTCTAAAGAATATATGTGAAGTTTTTTAACTTGAAAATGAGTTGTAGATTAATTAACATACAAAACCTTTGATCTAAGTCAAGTGTGAAAAAAGGCTTCTTAAATAATAAAAAAGAAATTATTTTTTCAAGTTTTATCCAGTACTAGGTCTTATTTAGATTTAAGTTTATAGGGCGGCTATCAAAGCATGCACTGAGGCCTTCAATTGAACCCATTGTGAATTCCCGTTATCATAATCAGAGGGTGTAGTTTTTTCTTGTCATCTCATACAATAACCACCTCTATCAAGGTTGTAACTCAAATTGTGAAGCTGGGAACAGTGACATTTGCGTTTGTAAATTCTCATGGCTAAAGTCAGGACTCTGCTTCACAGAGGATTTTACTTAACACATCAGGATTTGCTGCACCCCAAAATCACTGCAAAATAAGTGACCAATCAATATAATTTGAATTCAAATGATGCCATTTAAATTTTATATTAACATAACTTGAAGGAAATTTACATCACCACACAAAAAAAATGAGATGAATTCAAAGTGGTCGTAAATTAATAGCAATAATGAATTTAATGGTAATGGAGTGAGTTATTTTACCATAAAAGGATAAATTTCTTTTATTTTATCAATTCATTTGGACAAAGAAAAAGAAACATATGAAGTGAATGATTTATTTTAATACAGAAAGCACCTTTAGAACAAGAAGCAAGTGAACAAGGTGTTAAATAAAACATGACTTTTGTATAAAAAATTATCTGTTTCCCTCTTACATTTGAACCCCTCTTCAAATCATGGAAAAAATTCGTTCAATTTAACAAAAAATGCACTTCCAGAGTCTGTCTGTTCGAAATCAAAATTTAAATTCAAGGATCAGAAACTCTCAAAGTCTCATCATTGAAATCGAATCAAAATTCCTTAGTTTCATGTCGAAATAATTTAAAATGCACTTTTGTATATCATTCAAGGATAAGGATTTCAATTTTTTTCCCATTACTTAGTAGACAATATTCAATTTAATGTTATATTCTATTTATTTAACATTCAAAGACTTCGTAGCAATGAAATTGTGTGTATTGTGAGATGAAGTGTGATAATCCTTCAACAAGTGAAAAATACAAAAAAAAAATCTAAGATTGTTTAACTTATACCGTTAAAATACACATTGAAGGGGTGAATGCTGAAATGAAAAGTGGTAGAAAAATAAAATAAAAATCAAAGATATGAACAATTGAATAAAATTAGTGATGATGATGACGATGATGGCAATAATAGGATTGTAGTGTTTTATTAATATTTCATCCTTATGATCCAAAATCTTGTAAAAAAAAATGAGAAATAATCACCATCATGCGAACAATAAAAACCAAAGCATTCAATCTTTGTATTATTTTCCTTTTACTATTATTTACACAACTTCTACTACATTTAACATAATTGTAGTTTCATGTCATGTCAAAAATAAAAAGACGATAATGAATGAGGGATCTGAGTGTGTGTGTGTGTACCTTGAATGTTACAATAATTGTATTATAAAAGTAAACAATTTAAAATGAAATTTTTATTGAAATTCAATTAAAAACTTTTCTCATTTTTATTACAGTTCCAATTATCCCTGAATTTTTGTATGACATTCGACATCCGGATGCACCCCTATCTTCATTTTCAAAAACACCACCATCAACTACTCCGCTACCTGGATGCAATGATGCACCACAAAGTGATCTCACGACACTAGGTTATGGTGAGACATTGACGTTAAAGTTAAATGATAACATTTTTAAATTTAATTTTTATATATTGATAGAAAATACTAGTTGGTATGCCGAACGTGAGGAAAGACATAAAGAACTTGTCGAAGAGACAGTTGAAGTCGGTATTATGTTTGCATCTAAGGCATTTGTACAATTGTTAGCCAATCCAATAGTGGGGTGAGGATATTTTAATCGATTTTTTGATTTATATACCAAAAAGTAGAATATTTAAAGTACGACTTAAATGTAAATAATGTCATGATGATGATGATGAAAAAAACACCTATTTAACATCTTAACTTTATTTTGTCTCTCTCTGTGTATCTTTAAATCGTTTTTTTTCTTTTTACCTATATAGACCGTTGACAAATAAGATCGGATATAGTATACCAATGTTTTGCGGTTTTGTTGTTATGTTTTTCTCTACTATAAGTAAGTCTGAATTGTCTCTTTTTGTGTAAAGGTGAAGAAAAATCTATTTAATGAAAATCAAAATGTTTACTTTCTTTTCCTTTCAAAAAAAATCATCATAATCATAGTCTTCGCTTTTGGTAGAACATACACAGTGTTATTTATAGCACGTGCTTTGCAAGGTATTGGTTCATCTTGTTCATCGGTATCGGGTATGGGAATGTTAGCAGATCGTTTTACGGATGACAAAGAAAGAGGAAATGCCATGGGTGTTGCGTTAGGTGGTTTAGCGCTCGGAGTACTGATAGGACCTCCGTTTGGTGGAATTATGTATGAATTTGTAAGTATTTCCAACATTTCTTTCATGAAAATTTTAAATTACATTTTTTACCATTAATCATAGGTTGGAAAATCAGCTCCATTCATAATTCTCTCAGCACTCGCATTACTTGACGGCATGTTACAGTTGATTATGTTACAACCCAAAATTCAAGCACCACAGACAGTAGAGCCACCCACCCTCAAATCACTTGTTTCTGATCCATACATTTTAGTAGCAGCTGGTGCCATCACTTTTGCAAATATGGGCATTGCAATGTTAGAACCATCACTTCCAATTTGGATGATGGATAATATGGAAGCGAGTCGATGGGAGCAAGGAGTTACATTTTTGCCAGCTTCTATAAGTTATCTCATTGGAACGAATCTTTTTGGACCATTAGGACATAAAATTGGAAGGTGGCTTGCTGCTATGTTAGGTCTTATTATTATTGGTATTTGTCTTTTATGTGTAAGTTGCAATAACATTTTATAATATTAAGAAAAAATTTTATTTTATTGTATTTTTAATTGACCTAGATTCCAATGGCAACATCAATTAATCACTTAATTTTACCAAATGCTGGACTTGGATTTGCAATTGGTATGGTTGATTCTTGTATGATGCCAGAATTAGGTTATTTAGTGGATATAAGACATTCAGCTGTGTATGGGAGTGTGTATGCATTGGGAGATGTTGCCTTTTGTCTGGGATTCGCAATTGGACCAGCGTTGAGGTAAATTTCTGTTATAAATAAAATTTAAATCACAGAGCTAAAAACTTTTCATTTCATAATATTTAGTGGTACTTTAGTCAACAGTATTGGATTTGAATGGATGTTGGTAGGAATTGCTTTCTTATGTTTCTGCTATGCACCGCTTTTACGGTTCTTAAAGAATCCCCCAACACGAGAGGAGAAAAAGGTAGGTCCAGGACTAGACAATCCAGGATTGACTTCAGATACGAATGCAATTGAAATGGCAAAACAGACAAATAACAATCATAATGCTGCCAGTGACTCTACAAAACTTTAATTTTATAATTTAATTTAATTTATTGTATAATTTTAATTTACATTTAAGTTTTTTTTTAAGATCATGACTGTAATGGGAAAATGTTTAATCTTAATTTTATGAAGAATTTATTGTTTTATACATAGTTAGTTCCTTTACATTATTATTTTTATTTAAAAATTTAATAAAAAAATATTGTTATTATTATTTTCATTTTAATTGTTGTTTTATTTTCTATTTTTACCTTTAAACCAGTAAATTAATTTCAAATTTAAATTAATGTAAAATTAAATTTCAGTCACTGATTGTTGGTGATCGGTCTGCTGTTCGTTATGTTACGTATCAAAATGAGGAAGACGATGAATAGGATCTAACACCAATCAACAACAACTTTATCGAAATGATACAAAAAGATCCTCTTCTGGAAGATTACGAAGTACTTGATGATTTGTAAGCCACAACAATATCAACATACAAGCAGCAAACAATGCAAAAAAATTACAGTAGCAATCTCTCACGTTAAACCCATTAAATTGTCTTTGTTAAGTTTTAATTGATTATCACAGTTACCACAAATATAATAATAATCATAATATAACACTTGGACGAACAACAAACCACGAAATATTAATATTAATAATAATTAAAATAAAGTCACTCGTTAATATGAGAGCACCATATAATGTGTTTATCTAATCATAACAACATTCATAATACAAAAAAAAATATACGTAAAATAACATTAAACATTGTTTATACACAAAATGAAATAAAATTAAAAAGTAATAGATGAAGTTTATTTAGCCAAATCTTGAATAAAATATAATAGAAAAAAATAAAAACATAACTTAGTAAATTTAAATAACACATATAACAAATATAAAAATATAAAATAGCATAAAAATTTATCTTTGAGCATTTTATTGTTTATGATTATAAAAAAATAAACAATATATTCTATAATGATGTTCAATGTAAAACTTATACAAAAAAAACAAAAATATTTAAAGAACTATATAAAAAACTAATATTATTACTCCCTGCATACTCTGCAAAAGTCATTTTCTTAAATAATTTAACTGTAAAAATGTTTAAATGTATGTATTTTAATATTTTTATAGTTATATTATTTAAAAACATTATATTATATAATCAGAACACAAAGTATGATCTTTTTCAAGTGAGTATATGTTTAAATATACATATTACAATGATTTTTAAACATATATTTATTTTGAAAATGCGCTTTGTTTGTTTTGGGAACTTTTAAGTTTTATATATTTTATTTTAATATTAACATTAATTTTATGATACTATTATAATGTTATATAATGTTATAATTTTATGTTAAAATATTAACTTTTAATGTAAAATTATAATTAAATATTATGTTTTTTTTATTATTATTATGAAAAAAGTAGTATACATTATATCTAATATGCCACTAAATTTTAATCATCAAATACGTTCATTTAATACACGTATGTTGTTATCAATCTGACAAAATTGTTAAGGAAATCTTAGTATTTCAATATTTATATAATATTCGAAAAAATATAGCTTATATGTTTATAAAATAATTGGTAACAATAACTCTAAACAAGTTATTGTCTTTTTAATATTGGAAAATATTATAATCATAAAAAAAAATGTAATTCAATGTGTTTAAAACTTATAACTTAAAATATGAATATTAAGAATAATGTTGCCTGATGATAGAAAATTCTGAATGGCTGCAGACTTTTCTATACATCAGGCATTATAATTACAAAATATATATATTAATATACAATATTCAAATATTTAAATAAATGTGTGACCAGGAACAAAAATAAGCAAAATTATTAATTATTAACATTATAATTTTTTTTTATGGAAAAACCCCTTTTCCGTACTTTTTTCGTATCATTTTTAATGAAATTTAAATGAATATGCGCAACTATACTACATACATATAAAATTATAACATAAATTTGTGTATTCATTGATATCTTATAACCCTTTAACATTATAAAAACATAAAAAAAACATTAAAAAATACAAAAAAAATTAAATATTGATATATCGATGTCATTTTTAAATGAAAATAATAATTGAATGTTACATTACATATTGAATTGATAAATGTTTTAATAATATTATAATGAAAACAGTGAAAAAATATCACAATTAAATGATATATAGGTGAGCGTTCTACGTATTTTATTAATTATACAGTTAATACATGAAACTTGAATAAACTATTTTTTATAATTATAAAAAGGCGATTACAAATAACATCTTAAACATCTCAGTAATCGATTTAAAGTTATTTTAGCTTTAAAATTTATTATTTTCTTACAAATATATTAAAAAAAATATATGTATATTGATGTGTAATTTATAATGAATGTTAAAATTAATCATTAAGAAGAAAAAATAAATGTAATGTAATGAATATTAAATGAAAAGTATAATGTAGAATGTAGCTTATAACCAAAGGATGAACACCTAGGATAATTTTTGCTTATTATAATGATATAAACATAAAAACTTAAACCATGATCTAACATTATAATATTATAACTTTTAATGTTTGCATATTTACCTTCTTGCTAATAATTATAATAATAATATAAATGTATATTATAATATTTTATATTGTCAACAAGTATTGTAAACATTTCAGACAGAATATTTGAGAAAAAAAAACAGAGAAACGCGCGTTTTGGATCAATAGTCTTACACCTTCCTTAATATTTATTATTAATATTTAAACATTTATATATCATTATGTATTTTAATCTTCAATGAATTGCTGACTCAATCAAAAAAAATGAAAATAAACTATTTAAATTTCTTATTTGTGTTTAAGTTGACAGAAACTTAAATACATACCTTGGAAACAACCTAACAGTCGAATGATAAAAAAAATATATAAATTATAATAATAATCAACAACATTTAACTTCTTATAATTAAACAAATTCAACATTTTATATTCTTATCATGCATCATAAAAAAACATAAAATAATAAAAAAAGATACAACCAAGAATATGTCAAAAAAAATATCAATTTAATATTGTTTAATTTTAATTTTCCATTATTACTTCTAAAAATTTATTATGTTTTTACTTTTATTTTTATTATAATAATAATAATACTCAACATATTAATATACATATATAAAATGAAACATTAAATCATATAAACATATATCACTGTTAATGATTACATTTTTTAATATTTTAATTTTCCATTTAAACACACATTTCGGAAATTTCTAATTCAATTAAGAGAGAGAAAAAATTCCGCGTGTTATTGTGAATTAGACAATACACCATCATTTACTCAAAATATGAAAAAAATCATCATTATTATTATAAATTTTCATGACACACAAATTGAGTCTCATTATTTAATGATAAAAATTTTTTGATTCAAATAAAATAATAAAAAAAAAATATATTAAAAAAGGAATAAAATAAAAGCTTGTGTTTCTAGAGCAATAAATTATATTATATTAAACAAAAAAAAAGAATTATATGAAATAATATATATATTCGAATTATAATAAAAAAAAACATAGCTTTTAAGTAAAAATTTAAAATTTTAATATGTTGTAAAATCTATATTAGGCTGGTACGGGGTCAAAAAATCAAGGAACAAACATTCAAATACATACAAAAAAATATATAAAATTTATAAATGTATAATTGTTGTTCTTATATTAACTTACCCAACACAAAATTATGTTATCATATTGCATTTAAACAAATATATAAAAAAAAATAACTTAGCCGCGAGTATGATATAAATCAAATATATTAGTCAAAATTAATGTTATGTTATAAAAAGAAAAATAATAATGTAATAACTGTTTGCATAGATCAAATGTATTATTATTATTAATTATTATTATAATATTATATAATTGTGTTGAGGAATTGAAAAGTATCAAAAATAATATGTAACATCTCTCAGTACTTTCAATCATAACAAGGGGAACACACAATAAAGTTGTTGGTGAAAAGCTCTAAAAAAATGATGTTTTATTGAAATTTCTTAAATTATTTTATCATAATTCCTTGAACCTTATCATATTTCTTGTTGATTTGAAATCCATGATTCCATTCAAAGAAGTTAAATTTTTAACGAACTTTTATGATGCACAAATTCAAAAAAAAAAATAGAGAACCTGTCAAAAAAAGTTTCGAACTGACATTTGTATGTTGACACCCTAACATAATCAACTATCAAATCTTCAGAAAATAATTTGTCTTCTTTGAACAACCATCCATTTATAAATTGTTTTTTACTGAAAAAAGTTGTGAAAATGAGTCAAGATTCAATTGATAAGCTTTATGCCAACTACGATGTTTTATCTGACGCATTAACCAAGGGTAAAATCGCAGATTATGAATTGGAATTCAAGGAAATATTAAATGCTGTTAAAGGTAACGCGAAAGAAAAGAAACTAGCCGCACAATTTATCCCCAAATTCTTCAAGCATTTTCCGAGTTTATCTGACACAGCCATCGATCGCCAACTTGATTTGTGTGAAGATGAAGATGGAATTATAAGACGACAGGTATGTTAGATATTATTGATTGTTTTTTTGTTGCCATATAATTTTAAGGTTATAAATCGATATTTTTTTTGAATTTTAGGCTATCAAAGATTTACCAAATTTTTGTAAAGATACAAAAGAACACACGCCTAAAATTGCAGATATTCTATCACAATTACTGGTATCTGATGATCCATTGGAATTACAACAAGTTCATTTATCTTTATCACAACTTGCAAAATATGATGTTCTTGGTACCTTGAGTGGAATTTTTAGTCAAATTGCAGCTGGAGATGAAGCTACACGTTCTCGTAGTTTTCAATATCTTTCACAGAAATTCATGAAATACAGTACCGAGTTAATTACAAAAGAAATTGAAACTTTCATCGTGGTTGAATTGAAGAAGATATTGCAGGATGTGACAGCTGATGAATTTCATATGTGCATGGCAATTTTGGCAAAAACCAAATTAGCAAGTACAGTTTCAGGTCATCAAGAGTTGGTCAAAATTGCTGTAGAACAAGCTGAACTTGATGTTGAATTGAGTGGCACTTTGGCAGCTGAAGATGAAGTTATAGAGCGATTTATTTTCTGTGCAACCGAAGCTCTCCCATATCTCTCGAACAAGGTTGAATCAACGCAGTTTGTCAAATTTATGTGTGACAAACTTTTACCAATTTCAACTTGGAATTTAATTGGTGCAGCAGATGATCAAAGTCAAACTCAGTTGCGATTGTTAAAGGTGTTTGCTGAATTGTGCACATATTGTGGAACTTTGGAGAAGCCAGAAGAAGCTGTAAAAAATATTTATACCATTTTACAAGAATACATGCCTTTACCACCATTGGATACAGACATCACAGAAAATCCATCGTTCCAGTTTTCTCATGCTGAATGTCTTTTATATGCATTACACGCAATTGGAAAACAATCACCTGAATTTTTGACATTTGTTGATGATGCTGCTGCCCTGAAGGACTTTAAGCAACGTATTCAATATCTTGCTCGTGGAACACAAGGTTACATTAAAAAGCTTCAAGAGGCAATCAAGGGAAAAACTCCAATTGAACTCAAGAGTGAAGAAAATCAAATTAAAATTACAGCATTGAAAACCACTTCTAACATTAGCACCTTGATTCGTGATCTTTTCCATTCACCACCGTTATTCAAAGCAAAAGTTAACTTGTCCTGGCTTGCACCAAAACAGAGAAATGTCGAAGCAGTTGTTGACTTAACAAGTCCAACAGGAGGAAAAAGACATGCACCAATTACATTTGAAGGATCCCCAAATACAAAGAAGTCGAAACGCGAAGGTCAAGATCAAAAGTACTACGCACCACCATCAGGCAAATATTCAGCTGGAGTTAAGAACTATTCAGGTGGAGCTTCTGGAAATCGACGACAAGGAAATGGAAGACGTTCTGGCGGAGGATTCAGAAGTGGTAACAAACGATTTGGAAGATACTAAATGCAAAAATTACATTTAATTTTCATACATCATACTAAAATAAGTGAGATTTTTTTCTTGAGTGTAAAAATCCATAGATATCTTCATAGTTTTTTTCCTGATCATCAACTAGAAATAAGAAAATCACCACAAAAATTCAATAACTTTTATTGATTTATACTTGCATTTCAATTCATTAATGATAATTTTTATGATAAAATGTAATCATATTAAAATTAATATAAAGTAAAATATATTTAAAAATATAAAAACTTTAAAACTTTAATAATAGAATTGATTGATTAATAATAAAATAATAATAATAAACATTAAAATTTAAATAGACGACAAGTTTTATAAAATTAAATTTTTAATTTTCAGATCAAGAATAAAGGACAAATTTTGTACAGAGATTTCTTATCTGAACAACTAAGCAACGCTATAAATTAGGGTGCTATCAGCTGACTTTAAAGTCTTGCAATGTGATAAATACTTAAAGAACAAAATTTAATTGTGAAATTTGTGCGTGTACGTTAATCTACATCAGATAATATTCAACTTAAAGTAAACGTTTTTTGTTGTCGATTTCATTTTATTGAACAAAAAGTCTTCCAACCATTAAATATCCTACGAATAACGATATTATTAGAAACAGCGACCAGCACAATCTGGTTTTTTGAATGTTCTATTTCCTGGAGAGGGGTTTTGTAGATTGCGAAGTGAAGTGTCTCCGTATTGGATACCAGATCCAACTGAAATTACAAAGAACATTAATTTTAAGTATAGGGGACGAAAAAAAATTGAAGTACCTGAGACAGGATCCAATTCACCACGTTGAATTTTTGCTAAAATGGTCTTTGAACACTTAAGGAATGCTTCTTCTACATTTTCTCCGGTCTTTGCACTTGTCTCAAGAAATACTAGTTGATTATTTTGAGCAAAATTGCTTGCCTCGATAAATGTTACTTCTCGTTCGTCCTCCAAATCACGTTTATTTCCAACAAGTAGGATTATAATATTGGGACTTGCAAGGGTACGAGCATCTGATAACCATGCTTCTAAGGCTGTAAATGAATCACGATTTGTTATATCATAAACGAGTAAGGCACCAGCAGCACCTCGATAGTAGCTTCGTGTTACAGATCGAAAACGTTCTTGTCTAAAATATTCAAACTTTATAAAAAAGTCCATTTACCAAAAACAAATTGACGTTTACTTACCCTGCTGTATCCCATATCTGTAATTTAATGCTTTTCCCACCCACATTGATTATTTTAGAACCAAATTCAACACCAATTGTATGTGATGACTCTTCTTTAACTGGTAAAGTAAACAAATTTGTAATTAATTCAGCAAAATCAGTCATATATGAAATAATAAATTATTTATGACACCATATTATGAGTTTAATCTTACATTTACTATCGATGAACTGGTGCAAAATACAAGATTTGCCCGAGCCAGCACTTCCTATCACCAAAAATTTAAACAAAAAGTCTGGAAATGTAATGAAAATCAAGTTAATGAAGGAAATTCCTTCACTCTTTTGTTGTTTCCTTATTTCATTTACTTACCATATGATTCGGACATTTCCTTTTGATAAAAAACACTTTACACTTAGTTAAATGATTGATCAGAGTAGTTTTGAAAGTTAAAAACAAAAGATTTAAACACGAAATTAAAGTAAATTCAATTTCATAAAATCACACAACAATGACGAATTTCTTTATGTAGGCTGATCCAACTCAAAAAAGTTTTAGAATCAAAATAAAAAAACGAAATTTAACTTTACACTAATTGTTTGGAGGGAAATTTTTAAAAGGCCCGTTAAATTTAGTTTTTCTTTTAATTAATGGCATAAAATCTCCATAAAACTATAGAAAATAATTGTTAAATTCTACCAACAAAGATTTCTGATCAAAAAAATTTCAAAAATTATCATAAAAATTACATGAGAAATTTAAAATGAACGTTAATTTAAACGCCATCTCTGATTTCAATCAAACAGATGTGTGCCAGGTGGGTTGAAAACCTAAAATTCATTTTGTAATAAAAAAAAGATTGTCAGAAAATTTTTTGTGATTCATTTATTTGTTATTGTGCCACAACAATCCGTTTTGAATGGAAAAAATAAGTGCAAAATCTTCATAAAAACAATAAAAATGCAGTGCATATTTTAAAAACTTTAAAAAAGTTTTCAATATTCAGTAAAATCATGAAAAATTTAGTGTGATCCAAATTTTTTGGTATTTTTTTTTTGTATACATAAATATAATTATAGAATATTAATACACATCTATGCATTTATTTAGAATAGAGTTATGTGATATACACAAAGAAGAATAAGAAGAAGAGGAACAAATAGAAAAACACACACAAACCATTTGTGAAATAAAATTCGCGTTGGTTAGTTGATTTATAAAACTTTTATTATTATAACACTTATAAGCAAAGTTTTTGAAATTATTTTGAACTAAAAAGTAAAATTGTTATTAAAATAATTGAATTTATTTAATAAACAAATTCAAGTGAGGAAAAAATTCATATAAAATCAATAAAAACTGGGTACCCAAACATTACGAGCCTTTGACATGGTTGGATTAGCTGCTGCTCAATCAGTTCAGCCAGTAGGAGGTCCACCACAACATATTTATCAACCATCACAACCATCAATACCGCATCCACAAGAAGGTAAGTTTTAAAGTCCAAAATTTGAAAACAAAATTTTTAATTTCATTCATTAGTTGTCAGAGACATGAATCCAATGCCAACAACTGCTCCAACTTCAGCAGATGCATGTCTCAGTATCGTGCATTCTCTTATGTGTCATCGACAGGGAGGCGAAAGTGAAGGTTTCTCGAAGCGTGCAATAGAATCTTTGGTAAAGAAACTGAAAGAAAAACGTGATGAATTAGATTCACTTATAACTGCTATCACAACAAATGGAGCCCATCCAAGCAAATGCGTCACTATACAACGAACTTTAGATGGACGATTGCAGGTATGCTATTAATCATCATTAAAACTTTTTTTTCTTCATAAATTACATTACCAGAGCCAGACTTTTAACCAATTTTTCATTTTTCAATCAAAGTGTGCAAAAAAAACTCGCATTTCCAAGAAATTATTATCATAACAATACTCCCCATTATTTCGTCATAGTTTTGTGCGATAGTTAATGGAGAGGGATATTCTTATTTTATACATGCGTAGTTTGTATCTCCATGTTATTTTTACATGTAATTTTATATAACTGTACATTATGCGTATGCATGACAAAATAAGGATATCATTTATGGATGGTGGGGCAGGAAAACTCATGATAGGTGAATGCCCTTATGGATGAATTATTTTTGCGTGTATTATTCATATTCAAGGACGTGTTTGTTTTTAAAATTTATTTTCATTTTCTATAATAAGTTTAGAAATCATGATCAAATTTAAAAACCGGTAAAAAATTGTATTAAATTAATTCAATTCTATTATATAATCCAATACAGCCTTAAGCGAATCTATAGTAACATTAATTTTTTGTTTCATTTCACTCTAGACGTTTATACTAAATAAATATATCTTAAAATTGAGTTCATTAACATTGTGTTTATATGAATAAACATACAAATGTTTTACTTTTTAATACAAAATTAGAGTAAAAAAATATCCTTCCACTCATCTACACAATCAGAAAATAAGAGGTCATTTACTTATTAGTTCGTCATCGTAACAACAGTTATGTTTTGACTATTTTTTTTTATACATAAAAGATATCATGTCTCAAGGTCGTTTCATTCATGCAAGACATATATTATAAAATGTTATGTTTTTATATTTTTTGATAGGTCGCTGGCCGTAAAGGATTTCCTCACGTTATATATGCCCGTATATGGCGTTGGCCTGATTTACATAAAAATGAATTGAAGCACGTTAAATATTGTCAATTTGCTTTTGATTTGAAATGTGATTCGGTTTGTGTGAATCCTTATCATTATGAGCGTGTTGTATCACCAGGGATTGGTAAAATTTTATTTTTAGACTTTTTAACATTTACTTTAAAATATTTTAAATTTAAGATCTTTCTGGATTGACATTACAATCAGGTCCAAGTCGCTTAGTAAAGGATGAATACACACCGGGATCTGTTGTTGGATCTGGACTTGACATGGATGGGCCTGAAATGGGTACAATTAAGCATATGCCTCATGGACATGGGCCAGGTGGTTATGGATATCCACAAGGTAATTTCACTTCGTTAATAGTTGAAGAAGTAGGATTATCATAAATATTTTGCTGCTTTAGTACTATTTTTGATTTCTAATTTTACGTTGCTGTTTGTTTGTTACGTTTTTGTTACAATTTTTCTTTTATTTTACTTTCTCTTAAAAAAAACTTAAATGATTAAAACAAATAGGAGAGGGATCACAAATTGGTAACTCATATGCTGGTCCACGACCTATATTAAAAAATGAGCCTGGTGAGCCTCACAGAAATCCATGGATGGTTATGCCACCACAAGGAGCCAACAATCCGTTGATGACAAGACCTTTGTGTAAGCAAATTGATAAAAATCCCCTTTACAAAATCCATTAATATTTATGTGTTTTTTCTTCAATTTATTTTTTTTTGTATGCTGTGAACTTTATTTTTAATGATTCTATTATATGACATTTTTCTGAATACTAATTGTTTTATTTTGTGTGTTTTTGCAGCAACGGTTCAACATCCAATGTCATTAGCAAATGCTGGCAGTTCAATGCAACAAGGTCTCTTACCACCAGGTCAAGGACCACCAACACAAGTGTCTCAGCCAATACCAGCTCCCAATTCCACGAATCCTTCACAATCGCCAATTGATGGAATGATAAATTCACCGTCAGATCAAACATCACAGCCTTATTATACGAATGATTCTCAGCTTGGAGACACTCATGGCCCAATGTGTGAGTACTGTATAAGAGTATTCCATTATTATTGTTTAGAAATGTAGTTCAAATTAGATTAAATTTAGACTCTATTTAGTTACTTTGATAGACTTGTAGTAATCTTATAAATTTATGTAATTTTTTATATTAGCTTCGTCTCCTATGTCAGCTAACACACCTCACATTCAACAAAATGGTTTCACAACTACAACTAACAATCAAGTAGTACCACCTTCACAAGCTCCTGCTGGACAACAGCACTTTGTCCAACAAAGCTCTGGAGGTTCACAAGGTACATGGACTGGTTCTAACACACTAACTTATACGCAGTCAATGCAACTACCTGATTTAAGGCAGCAACGTGGAACAGCCTACTGTAAGAGCTCTTAATTAAATGTAGAAAAATAGTTTAGATCTTATATAATATTCGTTATTTTTGTATTTATTGCAATGAGAATTAATAATTATTTGTTTTTAAAAATAATTACAGGGCAATCGCCACAAGCACAAGATCATCCAACACCACAACGAATGCTCTCAAGACAACCAGCACCTGAATATTGGTGTTCTGTAGCGTATTTTGAATTAGATACTCAAGTAGGGGAAACATTCAAAGTTCCAAGTAGTAGACCTAGTGTCACAGTCGATGGATATGTAGATCCTTCTGGTGGAAATCGTTTTTGCCTTGGTGCACTTAGCAATGTACATCGTACAGAACAAAGTGAACGTGCCAGGTAAGAATTGCAGAATTTCATTTCCTTAAAATCAAATAACATTTCCCTTGTAGACTTCACATTGGTAAAGGTGTGTTGCTGGATTTACATGGTGAAGGAGATGTTTGGCTCAGATGTTTGAGTGATCAACCAGTATTCGTACAAAGTTACTACCTTGATAGAGAAGCAGGACGAACGCCTGGTGATGCTGTGCACAAAATTTATCCGAGCGCCTTCATTAAAGTATTTGACTTGCAACAATGTCATCGTCAAATGCAAAATTTGGCACAAAATTCCCAAGCAGCAGCTGCAGCTCAAGCCGCTGCTGTCGCTGGTATCCCAGGTCATAGTATTGTGCCAAGAAGTAAGTTCATCTGTTATGCTAAAAAGATTAAAATACTTATCAAAATATTTTCAGATCTAAGTGCAGCTGGAATCGGTGTAGATGATTTACGACGATTATGCATCTTAAGATTGAGTTTTGTTAAAGGATGGGGTCCTGACTATCCGCGACATTCTATCAAAGATACACCATGTTGGATTGAAGTACATTTACATCGAGCCTTGCAATTACTTGACGAAGTCTTACACACAATGCCAATTGATGGTCCAAGAGCGTTGGAAGCTTAATTTTTTTTATTCTTCTTCTTGACAATCTTTTTTAATATTATTATTAAATTTTATATTATAAGGATTTTATTCTATTGACGATAATACCCCGAATATGACTACATTTTAAAATGAAATTTTAATTCAAACATTATTGTTTTTTTTGTACCCTTCCTGTTATGATTCTTTTGTAATTTTTATATTTCGTTTATTTTTATTTACCTTATTTTAAGCAAATATTTTATATAATTGACGATCGTAGATTATAAATGTTTATATGAAGTTTAAATTGTTTTAACAAATTTATATTATTTTTAAGAAGGTAACATAAAAATTTAAATTTAGAATGAAATAATGATGATATGGTAAATTTATTGCAATATGTATTGAGAAAATAAAAATATAAAAAATTAAAAAAATAAAAATAAAGTATACTTTATATTATATTAAAAGAAAAAACAGATAAAAGTACATTAATATTTATAATAAAAATATATAGCCATAAATTGAAAAAATGTTTCATTTTTTAGGCGATAAAATTAAAACTTCTTGCTGATTATTCATAGAGCTCAACGTCTTCGATCCTCAGACACCTGTTTCATGTTTTCAGACACTTGGTTCATGTTCAATGTTAAATCACTGATTTCATCACCAAATCGTTGTCAATCAAATTTTTAGAAGAATTCGAAATATTTTAATAAATTTACCTTCATTTCAACTGTTTTGTTTTGATTACTTTTTGTTTTTGATGTTGATCTTGACAGTTTGTGTGTTGGGTTAAAAATACAAATCAGCTGTTTTCAAAGTCTGAGTTCACGAATGCTGTATAGGCAGTGCTTAGCATACCTTTACCAAGCAAAAACCAGAACTTAAATTCAATTAATTTGAATAAAATTAAAAAAAATCTCCTATAAATTCAAATCAAATTACTTTTTCTTTTCATTGTCTATTTCAAAAGAAAATCAAATTCGTTATTCGGAGTTTTTCATTTAACCACACTAACAAACACATGCAATATTGAGTGAAAACAAACTCATAACCTCTCATTGACATGTAACAAAAAAAAACGCCTCGAATGAAAGTACATATTGGTGGAAGATAAAATAAATTTCATTTCCACAATTTTTTTGTAAGGATTTCAGTACAAAAACCATTTTAAATTATGTCTAATCAAATATTAAAGGTACATAGTTTAGTGTTAATGTAATTTAAAGTGAAAAATGACGTAAGTTTATGAAAAAAGTGGAAAAATAAAAATTTGTCATCTACGTAGATGTTTGACGTACGTTCACATTAATAAATTTGATGAAAAAGATGAATTAATCCAAAATAAATTAACTGTATTACAAATTCTCGTTACATAAACTGATTTTAATGTGTAAATTGAAACAAAAAGTGTATAAATAAAAAGATTTTTATTAAAAAAAACATGTAACATTAGGTTAACTTTTTTGTTCCGGAAGTGTTGCCGAAAAAATATCATTAAAGAAGTGACACAATCAAAAAATCCAAAATACAGGAGAATTTCCACTTTTGGCAAATTTTTTATGGCAATACTATCATTTTCATAGTTATTGATTGATTGACTGTAATAATAAAATTTATTTTTAAACTTTTTACAATCAATTATGTATATCAAAAGTTTTTTTTTATCATCATTAATATTTAATAATAAACGCCTTGTATTACAATTTAACTATGGTAACAATCACATAGAAGGTTTTTTATTGAATATTTTTTTTTTTATTGACATTGTGCAAATCGATGAAAAATTGAAGATTTTTTTTAATTAAACTTTAAAATTATTCAGATCTTTTTTACTTTAATATCGATTTACATTGAAAATTTTTGAATGTTGACCATTATAAAGCTCTGAAAAGAAAAATTGCTGGAATGACACAATGACGGAATAACAAGATTGCGTTCTGAAGCTTGGAGTCTAATTCTTGAGTTCATTCAGCTTAAAACCAGCTAGTGATGGCATATCCACATGAACTCCGAGCTTCAGAATGACCGAGTGCCGCAGTGACGGATGACATACCATTTTTTTTGGTTGTATAAAAGTCATTTCGTTGTTTTAAAGGATAATTGATTATAAAATCACTAATATCAGTATTATTTCTTTTATTTCTTTCCATGTAAGAACAGACATCATCAAAAATCAACATCAACAAATATTTGCTTTATATTAACATAAAATCATTTTAATCTTATGTTGTGCAGTGATAATACAATAAAAAAAAAATATAAAAAGATTAAGAAATAAACTATGATAAATTACATGAGATTTATTTTTTCTTGAAAAAAAATTAAATAAAAATATCGAAATGAAAACTAAGATAAGATTTGTATAATAACAAAGTGGTTGAAAAATAAAATGATTTAAGAAAGAGCAACAACAGATATACAGCGAATATCGTTCACAGCATTTAAATAGTTGTTATCATCATATTGTTATGTACTTTTTATTATTATAGCTCTTGTTATCTTAGTATATTTCTAATTAACAAAAAAAAAAGATTAATAAATAAAAAAAACTATTTATAAATTATTTAATGCAAAAGACATCAGAATGACTGTGGATTTTAACGATTATTTTTGGGTGAGTACAAAATTATTTAATAAAAAAATTTTATTAAATATTTATGATTGTCTGGTAATAATCTGCCAAATTGGATGGGTTTAATTTAATTTTATCGACTTTCAAAAAAAAAAACAAAATTAATTGCGATGGAATCCCTGTCGGTCGGTGCCCCATATTCAGAAAATAATGTGATGTCCATGATTTGAAGTGGCACAACGAGATCTCTACAGACCCTGAAAAGTCTAAAAAAGTTTAAGCCAAATATTTTTTGAATTAAAAGTGACTTCGGATAATCTGAATCTTCAAGTTTTTCTCCACAATGACTTTGATTCGTCTTTCATAAATGGACTTTCTTGTATAATTTAAATTCCGGGTTTCTGATTTTTTATCGTAGACAGATAAACATATGGCTTACCACAAGTAACGTCGAGTAAAAGAAACTGATAACTTATTCATGATTAAGAATGATGATTTTTTTATTTAATATTCATGTATATTTAATGATTTATCAATTGTAAATACTTTTTGAATGCATGACTGCATTAAATTTGAATAGACCGTGTGATTTATTCCATTGATTTACACAAAATTTGAATTCCTAACTAATATGTGTACATTACAATTATTAGGGTGACAAAAATAATGGCTTTGAAGTTCTGTATCATAACATGAAACATGGTCTTTTGGCCAGCAAAGAACTCGGCGAATATTTTCGTGAAAGATCCAATTTGGAAGAGCACAATTCCAAAGTACTATTGAAGTTAGCAAATAAAGCTGGTACCGGAAGTCCTAATGGTACATTTTCCCCATTATGGGTAGCCATAAAATCGACTGCGGAAAGTTTGTCAGTAGCTCATGCTGAAACAATGGCAAAATTATCGGAATTAGTTAAGACAGTAGTAAAATATGCAGAAGAGCTACATAAAAAACACAAAACAGTTAAAGAGGAGGAATCGGGTACTCAGGATGCTGTGCATGCAATGAAAGATTCTTCGATTGCTGTTCAAAAGGCAAAGGATGTTTATCATACACGATTAGCTGAAACTGAAAAGCTAAAAAAAGAAGGATGTTCAGCAAAGGAATTGGAAAAGGCGGAAGCTAAGCTGAAGAAAACACAAGATGAATATAAAGCCTTAGTGGAAAAACATAATCCGATAAAAGCCGAGTTTGAACGAAGAATGACAGCAACATGCAAAGTATGAAATTAAACATAATTTTTTCCTATTTGATTATTCAATTTTTTTAAATCAATCAACAGCGTTTCCAAAATATTGAAGAAACTCACCTGACTGACATGAAAGAATTCGTAAAAACATATTTTGAAATAATGCAATACAGCTTTGAAATGGTACAATTAGTAAGTTCCCCTTTAAAATATTTAAAAAAGTTATAAAATTAATGAATTTTTGAATTTAGGCATACAATGACTTTGAACGACAATTTAGTGAAATGACGGTTGATAAACTGTTAGAACAGTTTGTCTTAAATAAATATACAGGACTAGAAAAGCCAGGTAAGAATAATAAATAGTGAAATTGTAATTTAAAGTTCAAACCAATTTCGGAAGTTTAAAAATATCTCAAAGGAGTTGTAAGATTTAGATTAATTTATTTTTGCATTGAAATTAAAATGATTGGTGTGACATATTGATGTGCGATTGATGATACGTTATTTTAATTTTATGTTTGCTATCATTTAAAAAAATTAAAAAAAAATTTGTAGCTTACCAATTAATTTTAAGGTAACATGCCTTTGCATCTCAATCATACATGCATGATTTTTTGTTGTTTTAATTTTATTTTAACCTTATTCAAAAAACCATTTACAGAAACCATAGAAGTTGATTTGGTAAATTTGTCAAGTATTAATGAAGCAAATGATGCTTTAAATAAAAATTCATCCATTCCATTGGGACCGATAATCAATTTGAATTCAAGTGAGAATAATAATGGACGACCTGTGTCTCCGAATTTTTCGAATTTGAGTCACTTATCACAACCAGCTAAGAAGGAGAGTAATTTGCGAAGTTGGTTTCATCTTCCAGGCCGAGCAACACCAGCTCCACATGATGTTACAATAACAAGTATTCATAATAATTCAGAAATGCCTTCAAGTGTGACAAATACTAATAACAGTGATGACACATTTAATGATGATACAAATTCACCGACACAAAGTATGAAAACTAGTGGTAGTAATAAAAAATCATCTAATTTTGGTGAAAGTTTTTACAATTTCAATAATACAAAGCAAAATAAACTCAAAGAACAAGGATCACCAGTGCCATCAACATCATCGACACCATCGTCAAATGTTGTTGTTGTTCCAAATACCTCGAAAAATGTTAATAAAATTGAGCAACAACAACAACAAGACCAACAAACAAAATCATCCCGCCGCACTACCTCTCTCCTTAATTTGTTTATGTCTAATTCGCAGGGTAATAGAGTTAACATATATTTCATCTTCTTTTTCTTCATATTAGTTCAAATAGTTTCAAATGGCTTTAAATTCATATTTTAAAGGAAAATCCATTTGAAATTATTAAAATTTATTGTTTAATTATGCTAAAAGCTCTAGAAAAACCATTTTAAATTTAACTATTCATTTTCTGCTTCTTTACTTATTATTTTTTGGGCTTTGAATGTGCTAGACTCCTAGCTAGTATGAAGTCACTAATGCTCTCTGATAATATCTCTTCCTTATTTTATTTCTACCTTTCAAATATATTTCTGAATTCAAAAATCGCGGAAGAATAAAAATCCAAGATAAAATGTGATAATAAAAAATCAAACAAAAAACTAAATTTGTTACAGGAAAACATGAAAGTAATCGTGATTTATCATCAATTCGTACTCGATACTCGTCCAGTTTAAATCAAAGTGAAGTTTTATCAGCACCATCAAGTCCCAGTCAATTTAATGAACATTCACGTCCAGATCATAATAATACTAATATTGGACGGAATCCCTTACTGCGAGGATCAAAATGTAATTTTTCGTTGACATTTTTTTTTTGTACACAATTTGATTTGAATTTATCAAATAGACACCACAATTTTACTTTTCTTTTAAGAGTATGTTGAGTAGAATTAGAGCAGTAGAAAAATTTCCCCTAAATTATTAGTAAAAAGTATGTTAAATGTAGCAAGTTGATAGTTTGTTTTTTTTTTTTAAATAAAATCTACTTCAGAATATTTTTTTTTTGATTTTTCATACTTTGGCTTTTGAACTCTGCAAAGTGTGGGCGAGGATGATTTTATGTTTAAATTAATATTTTTCGTTTACATTTATTTTTGTTCTTTGAATTTCATTGCTCTTTTTTTTGTTAATTTTTATTATTTTAATATTAAGAGGTTCACTCTTAGTGTAAATATAACAGAAAAATTGCTTTAACTATTTTTTTTTCTAAGAGTTTTGTGTGCATAAAATGGAATTGTTGTTAATTTTTTTTTCAAATTGCTTCTAATGCTTTTACAAAACAAAAATCATAGTCATATGGTGATGGCTCATAATTTTCTTTTTAATTTCTTTTTGTTCTTTTAAACAAGGTAGGTCTAGGACTTTTTAAGCACACACATCTGACACATTTTTAGAAATAAATTCAAAAATTGATTTAAAATTTCTCTGAAAAATAAATATTTAAATGATTTTTTTCTCTTTTATTCTTCAATTCATTAGTTTCTGGATTTTTGCGAAGCAGACGAGAAAAGGCAAAGTCAAAGAAAAATAAAAAAGGTAAAAAAGATCCTGAAACAAATAGTACAAAGGACACAAAATTATCAGATGGGTAAGAGACATTTTATTTAAGAAAATTAATTTAGTAATTTTTGTTTCATTTAAAAAGTGAGGAGAAAGATGAATCGAATAAAGCAGAGTCAAGTAATACACCAGTCTCGAAGCAAAATCTATCAAATTCAAATGCTGCTCCAACTGCCTCACCAGAAATCGATGACGATGGATTTTCGGTAAAACCTGATGAAGTTTCGTGGCCCGCATCTAATGAAAATTCCAAAAAAGATAGTGAGTTATTTTATTCATTTTTTAGATCTTTGATACATTTTATTTATTTTTTTTCTTTATTTTCAGAAGCATTTTATTCAAGCTCCGATAGTGAGAGTGAAGAAGAACCAGAGCGTAAGATACATGTTGAGATAAAACCTCTTAATAATGGAACTGCCCCAATATCCGCAAGTGTAGACGAACTCAGAGCTACAGTGGAACAAATGTCCTTATCACCATTAGGAGCATTATCGGTAATACATTAAATTGAATTGTATAGTTTTTGTTGTGACATAGAAAAACGGTGATTATGATAGAGATTGTGTGAAATCACATTAGAAAATTACAATTTTAGGGGCATGGTGAAATACATCACAAATATGACATTTAGTAGATTTTTTTTTTTATTTTTATTATAATTTTTTAATCATGTGTGTGAGTAGAAATTATCACTTTAAAAATCTGTAAATAATAATTATTTTTAGAAGAAAATTCAGGATAAAATGAATTTCACTGTAAAAACAGTATAAATATTAGCAATGCACGATTAAATTTGAGTTTTTACCTAATTTTTTTTAAATCATTGAAATTTTCGCTTACATATCATTTTACAAACCAATTCATATATCATTCAAATAAAAAAAAGAGAGGATCAAATTATGAGACAGATTACATGCAAATGAAACGTTCAAAATCCATGTCGCAACATCTATCAACTAATAAGCCTAGTGGTGATTTACTAGGACTTACTATATTTCAGCAGCAAAGTCAACAAAGTCCCGTGCCTAGTAATTCATCGACACCAACGGCTGGCCATCCGTATGCACCACTGCAGAGTCCTACATTCTCAATGTCGAATAATTCAACGTAAGTGTTTTATGATTTCAAATGATTTAGTATGAAATTTAATTGATTATTTTTTTTTGAATTTAAACAGAAATCGTTATGCAGATTTGGGTGATTTATTCTCAGAAGTTGGAGATATAAGCAATTCTGCTCCTGCTTCGGCCACATTAAGTCGAGCACCAAATCATCGCTCAACTCCAACGTCAGCTAATTCAACTACTTCCAGCATAGCAATTCCTCGGCCACCTTCAAGGAGATCGGAAACAGCGAGTATGTTAAAAGTAGAAAGACAAAATTTAAATACCGAGCTGATTATTTTTAAATATCATTTTAGTTCGTGGTCGAATATCACCAGCATCAATGTCACGTGCCGATAGTGTTGGAAGCTTAGAGTTCCGAACAGCAAGTATAATTGGAACTTCTCGAGGTCCTTCTCCTTTAACAATTGGCATGACTGATACGATACCTTTAGCTGTTGCATTCCATGAGATAATACACGCTTATTTCAGGTATGAGTTTAATGAACATTAAATAGAAAGTCCTTTTAAATAATTGAAATTTACATTACAGAGGCAGTGATGAAACACGATGCCAAGTAAAAATGTCTGGAGATATGATGCTTTCGTTCCCAGCTGGAATTGTCAATGTTTTGGCAAACAACCCTAATCCCGCTAAATTATTATTCCGTCTCAAAAACGTGCAGAATCTCGATACAATTTTACCAAACAAGCAAATAATTTCAATGTGAATAGCTTTTGATATTTTTATGAAACTTTAATGTTAAATTTACTGTATTTTAATTTTTAGTGACAAACTTCAATCGAATACCTTGAGTGCAACAATCGAATTTAACATGCCGGCCTTAACAGCATTACTACGTCGTCAATCCGAACAAAATCCTACCGCTTCCTATTTCAACGTTGATATTCTAAAATATCAAATTAAAGCAAAACCAGGTGCCAGTTCATGTCCATTCCAATTGGTATCATATTGGAAGTGTGAAACGACACATACAGATCTAAAAATTGACTATAAATATAATAGTCATGCAATGGCATCACCATCACCCTTGTTAAATGTATCTATTAATGTGCCAGTTGATGGTGGTGTTAAAAATGTTCAATCTAAACCACATTCTGCATGGTAAGATCATAAAATTATGAGTTTAAGAAACATTAATAACAAATAAAATCATTAAAAATTTAAGGCTTGGTGAATCGAATCGGCTGGTATGGAATTTTACAGACATTTCACAACATTCAGACAATAGTGGTGTAGATACACTTCGTGCTCGATTAGAGGTAGCTAATGGTCCATCGAATCCTGCAATACTCAACACACAATTTAATTGTGAGGGCACCACATTATCTGGAATTGAATTTGAATTAGCTGGTTCAGGATATCGATTATCTTTAGTTAAAAGGAGATTTGTTTCAGGTAACATCACATCGTTTATTTTGTTTAACAAACTTTACAATTTTAATTTTTTCCAGGTAAATACATATGTGAGGGTGATGGCATTCGATCAATGAAATCTCCAACACCAACAAGTTCCGTTAATTCACCAAGTCCTAATTCGAGACCAACATAAAATTCAATTAATTAGACATTAATTTAATTAATACCAAAAGTGTAAGCCTATTTTGCTATTAAACGCATTTATATTTAACGTAAGCACTACCGTAAAATAACTCATTATTATTTTTTCTATTGCCAAGTAATTGCGGTGAACCCGGTACTAACGTCATAAATTTTACGCAAATCAGTTATCAAAATGATAAAATCTTTCCGCTAATTTCAATTTTGTTTTCTAAAAATAAACAAATTTCCATTAAAAATTAAGATCATCAACAGGATATGATAACTTTGGTTTAAAATTAAATTCAATCACAGTCAAAACAAAATAAAATACATCATGATGGAATCAAACAGCAATTATTGTAAGAAATCAATTACAAAAAACTCGTGGCTCATATCACTCACAGTATTGAAAAAAATAAGAATTTGATAGAAAAAAATTAGGCCATTCATTATAACTTTCTTAGTTTCCGTGCTAGGTACAAATTTTATATGGATCATTTTTATTATTTTTGGAAATCCTTGACTTTCAGGATTTTCATACAATTATTTAAAAAAAAATATGATAAATTATGTTGAACGGCCTAGTTCTTGATAAATTTTTCAACAATCTTTTCCCTAATACTCACGGTAAAAATTTAACAATAACTTATATGAGATTAAAATTAAATGCACTTTTAATGAAAGTTAAGATAAAACAAAATTTTAATCATAACCGTTAAAAGATTTAATAAATTGAAGATCTGTTAAATATTAATAAATTGTTATTCGACTATTTGAACCAATTTAATATTCTAAGCTAATAATTCTGGACAATTAAATTAATTAAAAATTGTATAAAAAAGTAATATTGAAACTACAAAAAAATGGATCAAATAAAAAAATATATCACTATGATTTGAACTTTTTTTTATTTTTCTATTCTAAGACTTATATTGCACTTTTAAATGATATATTTTATTTACAATTGGAATCCCAAAAACACTACACTTTAACTTGTAACTCTGATTTAGATGACACTTCATTATTTTTTGGTTGGCTGGTGTAAATTCGTAAAAGTTTTATGCAAGGCATTTCAATAGAAATTGTGCAAATAATTGAAAAAATGAAGGTCATCAAACAAATTCCAAATGTAGCTACAAGTAATTGAGCTGCATCAACTGGAACTGGATTGTTTGATGCTCCATTTACAATGATAAGTATCAATGGATTGAGTAAATAAAATGAGTAGGCCATATGTCCAAAGTGATAGAACATGTTATGAGCTAATGCTTTAGTAACGAAATCTGTGAAGGAGAGTTTTAATTAAAATAAGTTCAAATTTATTGAAAATTAATTTAAATGTCTTACTCTTGTGTCCTAATCGAGGACTGAGGATGATCCACCCAAAACAAAAGGGAAATACCCATTTTAATGGTGCCACCATTGAAATTGCTAGCCATGATGGTGTGTCTCGATAAAGTGTACATGTACAGGATATTGGCAATAGCATCAATATCAGAATCCAAATTGAATTGGCAGAGTACTTTAAAAAAAAATTATTTGACATAAAATTTTAAGACAGGATAAGGA
The DNA here is from genome assembly GCA_900002565.1 of Culicoides sonorensis. NCBI lineage: Eukaryota > Metazoa > Arthropoda > Insecta > Diptera > Ceratopogonidae > Culicoides > Culicoides sonorensis. The sequence continues at coordinate 31,218 of LN483503.1, read as the reverse complement.
CTAAATTTAATCTCACCTTAGAAATGGAATTATCACATTTAACTAAATAATATGCCATCCCTATTCCGATCAAATATGGAGATGCCCTTGAAAGTGGGTGTTGATACGTTTCATCCAGAGATCCTGCTTTGAACAGAGAATCAAATGAAAATGCAAAATCATGTTTGACCAAAAAGTATGTTGAAATAACTGTCACGAATCCACATGTCGTGAAAAAGCAAATCTTTGCACCACGTTCATTTTTACAGTAGAAAATATACAATAAAGTGGCATAGATGTAAAACTGCATTTCACAAGCGATAGTCCATGACCAATTTAAACACATGTCATAATGTGAGAACAAATTTTGTATGAATAAAAGATTTCGCCACCAATAACTGTGAACAAGAAACAAACCCTTTAAAATGTCATTAAACAGGTTAAAATTCAAATTTCTCACTTTCTACAATTTGAACCATCTTCATCCCACAGCTTTATAACAGACGTGTCACCAAAATAAGTGGATGCAAGTTCAGTAAGGAGCATTATAACAATATAACGGAACAATTCTCACCAATCTTTTAAACAAATTGATAAAAATAAATTTGAGAATCCCTTTAAATGACTCTGTTGCTAATATTTCCGTTTGTTTCTGATTTTTCAAGAAATTATAAGCCAAAAGGAATCCACTGTGAATATTAAAATTAAAATTTTAAAAAAACTTTTTTACATACATCAACGTGCTTACCTCATAACAAAAAACACCTCAACAAAGAGTGCTCCATTTGTGATAATTTGCATTTGAAATGTCTCCGAATAAACAAATCCATTGAATCTCGATGTCAGTTTATAAACTCCAAAATATTGGACATGGAACAACAAAATTATAACAGCAGCCGCAAATTTTAATCCATTTAATTCTGGAAATTCTGTTGGTCTTGGTGCGAAAATTGTGTTGAGATTATTTTTTGGATGAAAGACACTCAGAATGTTAAATAGCACTTTACACTTCAAATTTTGTTTGAGGGGCGTGACTGATAGTCCAATTGCGATTACAGAGAATGATATGATAATTCTTTGAAAGGAAAAAAAATTAAACTTATTTGCATGACTTAACTAAATTTTATTAGCTAATTACCCGGACAATACCAAACTTTTTTTATAGAAAAAGTTTGAATTAATTGTTAAATCATTGACTTCGATGTTGTTCACTTCAATTTCATAGACACGCTTTGGTAATGTTTCATTGTTAGACAGATATTCACTTGAAATTATTTGTACATCATTGTTAGTACAAGTAATTGGAAGACAAAGTCCAAGATGTAAGATTTCTTTCTAAAATGAAAAAATTGTTTTGATCTTTTTTGATCATTCAGGATTTGGTGCCAATAGGTGAATGTTTGCATAAATGTTTGCAATGGTACGATTAATTTGAGCTAGTTTTTAATAATTTCTTCAAAGCCTTAATCTGTGGCGTTAGCTAGCTAAAGAAAAAAAAATTCTCAAGGCCTTGAGTATAATGATCACGTTCTTATAAAATAATCCAACTTTTACACTTCCATTACCATCTCATTTTTAATTGGACGATTTATAAAAAAAAACTTGATATTAATTGAAGAAAATCTCTCAACATGAGGAAGTTTAAAGTGCCACAAGACTTTTTAATTCAGTTACGACAAAAAATTAAGTGGATATTAATTTTGCACAGCTAGTAACAAGCAATTTAATTTTAAATCAGTTAAATCCATGTTTTCATTACTATAATTTCTACAGATCACATTAAAATTAGTAATTACCGAAGCACGTTACTAAATTATAGGATTATTTTTTTGTTTATTTTAAATTTACATCTTAAATCTCAAAAACCATAGAGCCAAAAATATAATTAGAGACTGTTTTGATGACTAACTATGCAATAAAATAATGATTAAATTTTAAAATAATAAACTTACATTTCGGAAATATCTATTATCTGCTTGTAATGGTGAACGAGTTATATTTGCCCATATAACTTTGTATGCAAATTCCAATTCAGTGGGCTTCCGCAAAAGATGGTTATTTGTGTCTTTGTAATGATTATCAATAAAAGTCACAATTGCGGGATTGTTAATGAGATCACATTCATCTTTCGATCCAAGCCAAAAATGATTGCCGTACAAAAAATTTGATGGAATTACTGCTGATGCTTCAAGTGCTTTAAAAAAAATAATAAATCACTTTTAACTCAATTCTTAGCTTGTCATCATTTTAATTTTATGTTTAATTTAATGAATAATCGGTCACACTTTGATAATTTCGTTTTAAAGTGTTTTGTTAATATTAATATTAAAATAAAAAATAAACATATGTAATGATTAACATAAATAAATGTTAAAATATTAATGAGATTATCCCTTTCATCGTAATTTGAATTTGAATTTTATTGATTTGTAATAAATGTTTGAGATAAAATGATGAAGAGTTTTGAAAAAAATCATAGAAAGTTTATTTTTTTATAATGATTCCGAGATTTGATGACAAATTAAGTGCCCTTTTTTTTAAATTATTTTGAAATTATTATCTATTATATGAAAATAAAGTAGTTCAAGGTGTGCATTTTTATAATGGATGCAGTTGAATTATCATAATTTTTTTGAATTGTGTGAAACATCACTATTTTTTATTGTCTTTTATCTGGTTCAATAAAATTCAAAGGTAAATAGACTCTAAATTACCTTTAATGGCCCATATTTCTCTTGAATGAATGGCATCTTCTAATTTCCTTATATCTTCGCTACATTTAGCACTTATATTATTTACTGGTAAATATTGTAAAATATCAAATAAAACGTAAGTGACTGATCTAAAGCCCTTGTCACTAATGTTTTTATTTGATTGCACTTCAAAATTTTTTTTCACATTATTTTCAAGTTCTTCCCCCTTAACTATAGAACAATGAAGGTGTGATAAAAGTACATAATAATAAAAAATGAATAATAAAATATTTTTACACATTTTAACTTTTGTAATAAATTTAATTCGAATATTTTTTTATTGTATGATTTTTATTTAATAATTTAAAATTCAGTACATCCTCACTGGATGCCGATCAAAACTCAACTGATATGTCATTAAAAAATTGTAGGTATAATAATTATATTATCAAAGCAAAACAAAATGTTGTGAATTTCATCTATATTTGCTGATGAACGGTCAGGTACCTTCTGTAATTTTCAGTTAAAAAAAAAACAAACGAATAGCTTTAAAGACGTATTACGTTTTGTTTTTTTTTTTACGGTATATTTATATCAAGCCGATATTGAGGTCAATTTAGTTCAAAAATCAGTGTATTACAGGTTTAATTCCTAACTTCAATAAAATTTAACATAAAAAAACTAATAAAAATAAAAGAGGTGTAAAGTTTGTTTACTACAAGCAAATTTAAAGCAACGTCAGAGATTTTGCATGTAAAACACATTGCAAGAAATATTCAATTTTCATTATCATGTTTTTGTGAGTATGTTCCTTGTAATTAAATGTTTTGGTGTTTTGTTTGTTTCCAAGGTAATATTTTGGTTCTGGTCTATTATATTTGTAAAACAAAGAGAAAAAATGAGAAATTATTACCAATTGGCGGTTTAAAAAAGTGCATTTCGAAGGGACTCGTTTTATTGAATAACATTTTGGGATTTTGAGCTTTTGACCAATTTCAGGCTTTGCTGGCTCTGGAGCCCAATCTCAAAGCTGATATGTTAAAGTTCATTTTAGTAAACTCCTCACTATAACACTCTCATGTCTCGCATAGCGAGACATGGTGCGAGACATGGCGCGAGACATGAAAATTGATATAAAATATTACAAAATACACACAATTTTTTCGTTTGAAGTAAAAAAATCATGTTTTTGTAAGTTTTATGTAAAAGTAACCTGAAGCAAAGTTGTAGAAAATATTTCAAGCTGCAACTTTGCTGAACTGATTAAATCAATATTTCGAATATTAAGAAGGTTATTTAGAGATTTTGGGTTTTTAATTAAAAAAACATATTTTCATACATTTTAACTAAAATTAACATGATTCAAAGTTGTAGAGAATATTTCAAGCTGTAACTGACCAAGACGATATTCCATAAATTAAGTGGTTAAACCGAAATTGTGAATTTTGCGATTTTTCACATTTTAATATATAGAATATCGACTTAGTCAGTTCAGCAAAGTTGCAGCTTAAAATATTTTCTACAACTTTGCTTCAGGTCACTTTTACCTAAAATGTACGAAAATAAGTTTTTTTGCTCAGAATTGAGCCCAAAATTGTGAATTTTGCAATTTAAGCTTCTTAATATTAAGCAATTTTTTTAACATTTTAAACCTCTTTTAACGGCTTTTCAGGCTATGGAGGCTCAGGAGCCCAATCCATGACACAAATCGCATAGCTAATGATTTTAAATTTATCCTTATGACTTTCTCTATTCAATAATAAAATAACCGACTTGGATCCCGTGGAGCATTCCGGAGTAATGGTTGATTATCAGTGTCAGACTTACAGACCTACAGACTTACGGAGTGACGGCGGACAAACCGTCTGGTAAAGAGCATTTTTTCTTACAAAATGCACTAAAAACATTAAATTTAATTAAAATATTTCGCTTAATTTCCAGTATATCCATCTGAGATTGCCCACTTACCTCCAATGAATGGCAATTTTCATCACAATTTTAATGAATATTTCTCTACCTATCCGGTTTCCCTCACCAAGAAAGCTAGATACACTCCTCTCTCATAATTCCTTTAATCTCAGAGTCTAATAGATCCTCAAAAACAATAGAAATTTTTATGTCAATTTTTCTTTTTATTTAAATAAACAACTATCATATTTTAATATTCTTATTTATGTCATTTAATTGTATAGTTAATTTTGAAGTATTAAAATAGATTCGTAACAGTTTGATGTAGGGCATTTCAAACATTATCGTGAACACAACTGCAAGAATAAATGACATCAAACATATACCAAAATTGAATACAATCAATGTAGCGACATCTATTGCAACCGGATAATTTGATGCTCCATTAACAATCAAGATAATTAATGGGTTAACTAAATAAAATGAGTAAGCTATGTGCTCAAAATGGTAGAAAGTGCCATGTGCTAATAAACGAGTGATTAAATCTGAAAAATATAAAAAAAATATTACTCTGTTAGAGCAAACAACGAATGACCTACTTTCTTGTCCGAACTGAGAGCTAAGCATTAACCATCCAAAACAAAATGGAAGTGTCCATCTTCCCATTGTGAAAATTGAAAACAATCCCCAAGATGGGATTATATCCATGTAAAAGTAGTAACTCCATGGTATGGGTATGAGAATTGTAACCACAATCCAAATAAAATTGGTTGTAAACTATTAAAATACGAATTTTAAAACCTCTTATCAAAGTCATGTAAAAAATGAACGGAATCATACCTTTGAGATATTTGAACCAAATTTGACCAAAAAATAAGCCATACCAATTCCTACCAAATATGCAGGAACTCTTGAAAGTGGATGCTGATACAAATCATCCAACTGTCCTTCTTTGCTCATTGCATCAAATGTTAATTTAAAGTCATGTTTTATCAAAAAATATGTTGAAATTATTGTAATAAAACCACAAGTTGTTGCAAAGAAAATCTTAGCTCCACGTTCATTTTTACAATAAAAGACATATAACAAAATTGCGTAAATATAAAATTGCATTTCACATGATATGGTCCATGTCCAATTCATACACATGTCATAATGAGGGTAAAAATTTGATATAAATAAAAGATTTCGCCACCAATAACTGTGAACAAGAAACAAACCCTTTAAAATGTCATTAAACAGGTTAAATTCAAATTTCTTACTTTCTACAATTAAAACCATCTTCATCCCATAATTTGATAACAGCCGTTTCAGTATAATATGTCGAGGCTAGTTCAGTAAGCAGTATCATAACAACATATAATGGCACAATTCTTACCAATCTCTTAAACAAACTTAGTGAAAGAAATTTAAATGTTTCAAAAAATGATGCCTTTGCTAGTGTTTCTGCTTGTTTCTGATTCTTCAATAAATTATAAGTCAAGAGGAATCCGCTGTGAAATGCAAGTAACAGTCAAATTTATATGCAAATGAAAATTACATATAAATTACGTACCTGGCACAGAAAAAAGCTTCAATAAAGTGACCTCCAGTAGTAATAAATTGGTTTTCAAGTGTCTCCGCATAAACAAAACCGTTAAATCTTGATGTCAATTTGTAAAGTCCGAAAAATTGGACATGAAAAAGTAAAATCATTATTGCACCAAAAAATTTCAATCCATTTATTTCTGGGAATTTTGTTGGTTTCCATATGAAAATTGTATCAAAATTCTGTTTCGGATGAAAGGCGTTTAGGACGGTTTTGAGTCCTGAATTATTTTTTAAAGATGTCAATGATAACATGATAATGATAAGTGTTACGAATAGAATTGTCCTGATAAAATAAATAAAATTAATAGGAATGAATATTGAAAACCATGTAAAAATTACCCAAACGTGATCAATGTTTTCTTATATACATAATCTGCACTAAGAATTAATTCGTTAACTTCAATATTGTTGACATCCATATCAAAAACTCGTTTTGGAATTGTTTTATTGTTAGAAAGATATTCAGTTGAAATTATCTGCAAATCATGCTTTGCACAAGTTGTGGGTAGACAAAGTCCCAGATGTAAAATTTCCATCTTAAATAAAAAAAATTCTGATAATTCAATTACATTACAATGAAGTCAAAAAAAATATTTACATTTCGAAAATATCGATTATCGGCTTCAAAAGGTGACCGAGTTATATTTGCCCAAACCACTTTGTATGAAAATTCAAGGTCAATTGGTTTTGTTAACAGATGCTTATTTGTCTCAATATAATGACTTTCAGATAATCTCACAGTTTTTGGATCATTGATGAGACCACACTCATCTTTAGATCCAAGCCAGAAGTGATTTCCATACAAAAATTCGGTTGGGATGATTGCTGATGCTTCTAATGCTGAAATAAAACACAATTCAAGCGATAAAAAGAACACAAAATTATATACGTACTGTATAAAATAAATGGATGGATTGAATAAGAAGTAGTAGAAAATTCCATTCAATTTGCTTTTGTGTTTATCTGCGTAAAGATCAACTCAATGAAATTTAGATTAAACTGTATTAATTTTATCTCAAGCATATTATCTTAATCTATTTTGTACGAGCACTCCATTAAATCAATGAAATAAAAATTAGGCCTCACAGACATTATTTTTTTGGAAATTAGAACTTTCGTTGAAAATGAATTACAGTTTGATATGAAAGTAAAAAAAAACACTTAAACCACTAGTTTGATTCGTAAAACTCGTTTTTTTTCACTATGCACTAATAACCAAAATTTTTCCACTATTTAATTGAAGCCACACCTTTTTCCAAATCAGTTTTTCATTAACAAATTTTTATGATTAGTCATATATATTTTTTTTTTTTTATGTTTAATAGAGAGAAGGTCGATTGAATTTAATCCGTTTCTGTGAATTCAAGTCAAAAATTGTTGTAATTACCTTTTATTGCCCATATTTCTTTTGAACTAATTGCGATTCCTAATTTTTGAATATCTTCGTAACATTTTACACTGATATTATTAATTGGTATATAATTTAATACATCAATCAATATGTAAGTAATTGATCTAAAGTCATTTTTCTCATCAATAAAATTGAATATTTTTTCGTTTTCTGTTATGTTGCGTTCTAAATCTTGGTAACAAAATGTTGTGTTACAAAGAAGTGCAAAAATTACTAATAATTTGAATTTAAAGACAATTTTACACATTTTCACTTATGATTAATTTATAACTTCAAGAGAGGCGTCCTACGCTTTCCACAGTCCAGAAACAACTGCGAATTTTTTTCAAATAAGACAGGTTTCTTATTTTTGCAAATATCATACAAAAATCAATTAAAACATAAATTTTCAAACCCATATTCTCTCATGAGCTTTAAATATATGGCAACAAGATTGGAAAAACCAAGTAAGTAATAAAAAGATCAAATGAAATTTGACAATGCAAAATTTAAATTTTTGAGTTTGATAATTTACATGTTTTGTACGATCGAAGAGATAAAAAAGTTGACCAAAAAATTTTAATTACAATAAATATTTTAATCTTATATTTTTCATTTAGATAAAGTAAGAATATGGACTAAATTTAAATAAGGAATTTCAAATAAAATTGTAAAAATTATTGAAACAATGTAATTCAGTAAAATTATTCCAAAAATGTAGATTGTTATCAACACAGGATCTAATTGCAATGGAAAGTCTGATAGTGCTAATGAATAAATAATCAAATACGGGTTCAGTAGGTAAAATGCGTATGAAATCCTGCCAAAATGTTGAAATATTGGATGTGATAAGAAATTTGTGACAATATCTGAAAAAAAAATGAAGAATCAAGAATTGACTTTCACGAAAGAAAAAATAAAGGACTTACTTTTATATCCAAATGACGGACTTAAAAACCACCAAGAAGCACACGCAGGAAATATCCATTTTCCTAGACTTAGGATAGTGATAGCTAACCATAATGGAGCCGTCCGGTACATTGGAATTAAAAACGTAAAAATTGATACAAAATAAACACAATACCAAATTAAATTCCAACATGACTAGAAAATAAATCGATTTGATCAAATTTGAATTGAAAAATAATTTTAATTTAAAATTATCTCACCTTTTCAATTTTATTTTGCTTCTTTGCAATTACGTATCCCATTGCGACTCCAACGATGTAAGCAGGTGACCTTGAAAATGGAGAAATATACAATTCATCCAAGGTCGTGTAATAAATGTCAAATGTAGGTAAAAATTGGTATTTGATCAAAACAAATGTTGATGTTCCAAAAAAGAATAAAAGTATTCCACCAAAAAATAATTTACCACACAACTTATTTTTGCAATAAATGACGTAGACCAGCGTGCTGACGATGAAAAATTGTAAATCACATGCAAGTGTCCACGACCAATTCAAGCATAGCTCATTGAATGGATAAAAGTTCTGGATGAAAAGGGCATTGCGCCACCAATAATGCTGACAATTGTAATCATATTTTTCATATAACTCAAAAATTGATGTGTCAGCGAAATATGTTGCAGTTACTTCGGTAAGCAATATGACGAAAAAGTATAGTGGTATTATTCTAAAAAGTCTTTTTACTAATGAGATCCAAATAAATTTAAAACATTCATGAATAGGGCTTCTGAATAGTAAATTTATTTGTGTGTCGTTTTTAACGTAGCTGTATGACAAGAGGAAACCACTAAATTTAAAAAAAATAAATATATTTTAAATGAAAGATGAAATTTGATTTTTTGTTACCTGATGATGAAAAAGACCTCAACAAATATCGGTCCATTTGTTATCATTGTCATTGCCAATTTTTCTGCCAGTAAAAATGTATAATGTTTTGATGATATTTTGAAGAAGGAAAAGTATTGTACGTGAAATCCCAGGATGAAGAGGTTACTTATCAATCGTAAGCCATTGATTTCTGGAAAAGTAGCCGATTTTGATGAGTAAATGGACCGAAAATTTGACGTTACACAAAATGATTTGAGAATAATTGATAATTTGGTGTCTTTTGTTAATCCAGTTTCATTGAAACATGCAGCGATGCTAATTAAAAGTGTTGAAACAATTACAATGCTAATGATGATTAAAAATGTTAATTAATTAAATATGAATTCAATTATAAGGATTATAATAAGGAAAACATACCATAATAAAAAAAAAGTCTTTTTCTTATAAAAGCTTGAATTCAGTTTCAAATCAGATACATTTAAATCTTTCACATTCAAATCAAACAGTGTTCTGATTTTACTTTGATTATTGGAAAAGAAATTTAACATTAGATTTTTGACATCAGTTTTATTACAAGAATCAGGTAAGCAGAGACCAACATGAAGGATTTCTTCCTATGCAAAAATATTTTTATTTTTATAAAATTTTGACAAAAATTGAAATATGAATTTGGACTTACCTTGTGGAAATATTTCATATTTGATTGAATTGAAGAGAATACATTTCCCCTCACTACTTTATACACCATTTTCAAATCACCAGGCATTTCCATTAATTTTTGACTCAATCTCTTGTAATACTGTTTTGTTAACGTGATGGACACTGGATTCGAAATCAATTCACATTCTTGTTTTGATCCCAACCAAAAATTATTGCCATATAGAATATCTGATGGAAGTGACGCTGATGCCTCAAGTCCTAAATTTAAAAAAAAATATAATTTAATATATTTTTTATAATTACCAAATAAAATTAAAATGTGTTGACTATTAAAATGCTTTTGACGTCATACTGACTCTCTCATAAACTAAATCTTTGTTTAATTTTGACTTTTGTGGGAATAATTAAATATTAACTATGCAAGTTGAAAACATCCAGCAAATCCTCGCAATGCTACACGCATACTATAACGTTCTGTGATTGATAAGCAAAACATCTCGTTTTCAGACCAAATCACTTAAAATTGCGGATGTTTTCAACTTATTGTGAAACATTGATAAAAAAGTGGAAAAACCCGTTCAAAAATTTTGCTTTTACAATTCTTTACATTTTTTCGTTTGACGTCTTATGTTATAGAATATTGATACATTTAACTATATTTATCTTAACCCTTAATTGGTATCTTGACTCTTGGTATTGAGATTGAAGATGTTCAATTTAAAACCCTGTTAGAAATTTCAACTTTCTCTAAAATAATGACGTTTTTGAATAAAAATCACTAATAATGTGTATTTTTTAAGAATTTATCTGATTTCAGGTAAAAAGTTAACCCATTAACCTTCGATTTTTCGACTAGTAGCCTTGGAGCCAGATTCCTCCTAGAAGATCTCAAAATATTTTCTTCAAATTTTCAATATAAATAATTAGACATGTTTCAAAGATGGCCAGTTATTTTGTTTTTTTCGATTATTATAAGAAAATTATTAGCAGTAATCTTCTGTGGTATTATACGAAACTTTAAAACGGCTCTTTTGTAAAATTTTTGTATGAAACTAAAAATTTTCATCGAAACGAAAACTGATGACTGTTACGCAAACAACAAATCCTAGAAGAAAGTTTTGCTCTAAACTGAATGTTTCTAGGAAAGGCGGTTAATGGGTTAACATAGAAAGAATTTGAATGGTCTATGGGACTAACAAATACCAATAGTGTGATTAATTTTAAGATAACAATTAAGGGTTAAAATTTAGAGACAACAGAAAAAGAAATTTGCAAAAATGTTTGATAGTCTTAAGGTCACGTACACAAATTTGTCATAATATAAAAAACAATCTTATCACATTTTTACTGTCTCTATCAGAGATAATCAACGTAATTTAAATTCATTAAGCAATAAATTATGCTTATGAAATATTTTTTTGAATATTTCTCTTTTATATTTTTAATTAAAGTATTAATAGTTTGACGGCAATGAAAAAGTTATGATCCTGTTTAAAATTTGATCTACTACTATATAAGCATTGAAAAACACGGTCTAATGCCTCATTTTATATCTTGGTGTTGTAAAGAGATATCGAGGAGAATCGGAGATTTAATTTAAAAAAAATATAAATTTTTTGGAATAAAAAATAAGATAGTTAAATACACTCTTAGTTGATAACAAATGAACAGGAAATGCACTAGAAATGTTATTGATCAGACGCCCTTTAATAGTTAAGTAAAAATCTGCGTCTGCGGACCACATCATTTAGTACTGTGGGGCGTTTTCAATTTACAGTGTAATGCATTGAATAGAATTCAATTCAATATCTGAAAGCGAAAAATAACTAGTGAAAAATATCATTTCAAGATGATTCAAAATATTGGATTGACAGTGGAAAAACCGTCTGAAATAGACCATAAATTGCTTAGTTCTAAAGTGAAGTTGAACCAATTAGAATTTTTGCAATTAATTATTCACACGTATTGAAGTAAAGAAGAATTTTTTGTTCTTTCAATGCTCAACAACCAAAACGACGCTTGGATGCTATAAAAACTTTAAATTCATATAGTTCATTTAACACTCATGAAAAATTTATTTTTATTTCTCATAGTCACTTGAAAACTTCAATTTATATCTTATTTTTTTTTTTTATTTATTATCATTGTTTTGATATGTCAAGCGCATGTTTGTTCCCACTTATTTTTTTAAAGTAAGTTTACACCAGTTATGAATCGAACTTCAAGGTCATTAAGATTGAATCTCAAATTATATATTGTTTTTTTTTTCTTTAATTTCATATCTTTTGTGTTTTTTTATGAGAAATTTCATAAAAAATGTAAATTTATACACATTTCAGGAAATATATTAGCATTTTGTACATAATTTCTTTGATATCATTTAATAGCTTTGTTATTTTATCAGTTTTCACGGCCATTGTTAAGGTGTGCAAAATAACTAACTTTATTATAAGACACATATTTGGACATCATAAATAAATCAGGTTTAGTCTCATTAAAATTTATCACCTTTAATAGCCCATATTTTCCTCTCACTCAGAGCCTTTTCAAATATTTTCATTGAATGTATGCACTCATCACTTGCAACTGTTGAATTCCATGATAGTTGTTTGAATAATTCAAGTAATATGCTATTTTCATATAGCATATTCATATCTGTTGATATGTTATCAGCATTTGCAACACTATCCTTTAATACTAAAATCGAAATTGTATATAAATAACACAGACGTAAAATCACTTGAGCCATCTTATTTACAATTTATAACACTTCCTATCACGCTAAAGCTATTTCAGAAACTGATTCAATTGAAATATGTTTTTACCCTATTCTTTCAAAATAAATTTCAATTAAATGTATTAATAGGTACCTGATCTCAAGTGTGTTGTTGCGGTTAAGAATAACTTAAATTTTTTTTTTGGAAGTACGTTGTAGGAACAATATTTTGCATTGTTTAAAATAGTTTTATTTTTGTTTTTTGATGAAATGGAAATGTAAATGAAATTCAAAAGCGCATTTTAGGGTAGATCTCAATGAGTGGGATCATCCTCAAAACTTTAAGATCAACATTCTCCAATTCATTGAGGCTCTTGAATTTCAAAAAAATTAAATTTTCATTGTATTATGTTTCCGATTTCATTCTGATAAGTTCCCTCAATAAACTTGATCGGCCTCAAAAGTGTAATTTTAAAAAAATGAATTTCTCATATTGCTTAAAAAATTAATGTTACGGAAAGTATAAATATTAATGCTTTCAATGAATGAATATTTCTATACACTTATTAATTTAATTTAAGCATTAAAGTGCGTCATGCTGTCTTATATTTCATCAAGATAAAATGTTAGAGACACATGACTTTATTTTGGGCAAAGAAAGGTGAATTAAATATGACTTTGATTGTACTTTGATTATGTGACTCATCAAAAGTTCAACATCTCATTAATTTATTCTTGTTAAAATATTATTCATTCATTTTTTTTAAATCAACGAGAAGCCACTAGATTTGTTATTAACAATTACAATAATTAATATGACATACAGTTAATTAATCAATCAATCATGAGTGAGTGATAGGATCAATGTTTTTGTTCTAATACTTTCGATGATTCCTTACATTCGCAAAAAACTGAAACTCGTCATTTGTTTATAAAAAGAGTTTGTTAACCTTTTTTGTATTAAAAATAGACGATTTATAAATAATAACAAGATAGTTTAAGATTTAAATAATATTTTATTCAGACGATAAGCTATAAAATTAAAATTCAACCTACCTCAATCTAAATAATGTTAAATCAAAAATCATGTCCAAAAGTACACACCAAACAAAAATTTTATGTATAGCGAAAGTGGAGAATCCCATTTTTGTCTCATGTTTTTTTTTGTGTTGCTTGAAAATAACAGGTTTAATTCATATATACCACCAAAAATCAATGGTTAGTCATACGAAAAGCCTCACTTTAAAAATATAGGTGTTATTTTTGTACAAATTTTGTCTGTGTCAATGAATCCAGACCAGATATGATAAGAAAATTATTTAATTTTTCGTCGTCTGTAATGTAAAAATGTCAAATCCGAGCCATAATCCTTTTTTGATCGATTTGTGACCCGCTTTGCTTCTTTGAGATAATTGAAGCACCCTCATAAGTATGATCTGATCAGATCATAACCTTTAATTTTATCATATAAATTTCAGAAGTCTTGTAAAAATCCCACAACTCATGACCACCGTTCAGCCCTAATCTGATTAAATTAAATCTAAATTTGAATAACAACATTTTAAATATTCATTTTAGTCGGCCGGTTACCGTTAAAGAGGAATCACAACACGGTGTTTTTCCAAAAAATTAACAATAGATCTTTGTTTTAATGTAAATGTGTTGTTTAAAACAATGAAATTTCATCAATTTTATAAAATCATATTAGTTACTATACTAAATTTTAGCTTTTTCCCAGTTAAGTGTGATACAAGGATAAAAATGAACGGTTATTTGCTTGAAGAACTTTTGGAATATTCAAATGAAAGTGATTTGATCAGTATTGAATGTCAAAATGATATTAATTCGATTAAAGATGCTATTGAAGGTCGTAAAATATGGGCACTCAAAATTCTTGAATCATCTGCAGTTATTCCAACGGATTTTATTTTTGGCAATAATCATTGGATTGGATCAATACGTGAATGTAATGAAATATCAAATCCAGTTAAGATGACATTAGTAATAGATGAATATATTGCAAGAAATGCTTTTATTTATGAGAAACCAGTTAATATGACATTGAAATATAGACAAGCAAGAATGAACATTAATTCTCCAATACAGGTTAAGGAATTTTTTCGACCGGTAAAATCATATGTTTTTTTTGTTATGTTGTATATCAACAAAAATAAATTAAATTTAAATTTTAAAATTTCAGAACATTCTACATTTAGGATTATGCCTACCTCTTACATGTAACACAAGTGACATCGAATTCCTTCTAAGAAGTTATTTGAGTGATAATTCCAGTACATTAATTGACAGGTACATGATAGAAGTACACGATTTGGAGATAAAAGATTTGGAATTAAATGAAAATTATTATAAGAAGTTTAGTGTCATCAGCTGGTGGTATGATCAATGAAATTCCCATAATCAATTATCAATTTAACCAATTTTTCCATTTCAACATAAGGTCAATTGTGGTACTGACGTTCATTTTAATATACATTTCAAAGTATTCAAGTAAAATCCCTAAAAAGCACCAATTTTTAATTAAATTCTTGAAAGCCTATTCATTGAGATGTAACTTTGATCACATATTCCATGCAGGAAGCCCAAAATTCCCTGCAATCAATGGATTGAAATTGTACAGCAGTTTTCAAATTTTACAATCTCACACACAATATTTCGCCTTTTATCGATTCCTAGCAAAGTGGTACACTTTAATTGATGCCGAGGATATAACATATCAAATTGTAACAAATGGAGTTGTTTTTGTTGATGTGTTTTTTGTTATTAGGTGAGTCATAGTGTGAAATTACAAAAAAAAATCATAAATAACGATTAAACATTTTATATCTTTTTATTCATAACAGCGGTTTCCTGTTGATGAACAATTATATTTCAAATAAAACTCAATACAAAGTCTTACATGATGGATCACCGTGGATTAAATTAAAATTCATAATTTCAAATTTAGTGAAAAGAGTGACAAGGTACGGCAATTAACTTTTTATATAGTTAAACTGGTTTTGGTACATCAAGAAATCCTTAAACGCGTTTTAGGAAGCGTATTTTGATATGGTGAAATTTTTTTTTGTATATTTTTCACTTTGTCTTTCAAATTTCTTTTCCTTTTACCACGATCAACCTCTAAATTTCGTTGGATTTCTCTTCCATCCAACGAAACTTTCTTAATCTTTCATCAATATGTGACCTTGAGATCGACAACCAAACTGCTTTCCAAAGAACATTTATTTCATAATCTCATATAAATTTAAAATACATTTAAAAAAACCTGTAAAGGGTTAATTGGTATAAATTAATTTCAGAATCCTACCAGTTTATATTATAATCATGCTCTTAACTGATGTGATTGCGTCATACCTAAGGTAAATTTCAAATATTTTTACATAAAATTTAAATATTCATTAAAATGTTTCATCTAGAGATACTTCGATGTTCCAATTATATGAAAAAGATGATTTTAATTGCCAGAATTATTGGTGGCGTAACATTTTATTTATACAAAATTTTTATCCAAACTATGACATGTGTTTGAATTGGTCATGGACATTAGCCGTTGATATGCAATGTTTTGTGTTGTGTACAGTTATTTATGTATTTTATTGCAGGTATTCGTTTGAATTTCTATTAACTACGACTTTCTGATAGGATTTTCATGGAGTAAAGTAGGTTCTCCGATTAAGTCGCCATTTATAGGATATGATCTACTATAAAATACCTCCTCTTATTTAAAATTTCAGCCCAATCGGAGTGGCTGACGAAAAGTTTTTTTTTTGTGTAATTTTAGCTAAAAACATCATAATAATCATGATTTACACATGAAAATTGTATCAAAATTTTTTTTTTGTTATTTTTTTTATGTTTTAAAGTTCCTTACACCAATCCAATGATTTTCTTATTGATTTTCATAATATATCAATAATCATATAAATGATGTTTTATATAATGTTTAAATTTATAAAAAAGTTATTATTAATGTATAATCAAAAATAAGAACAAATCATTGAATTCGTCATTCGTCCAAATCATTTTACTTAAAAAGCTTTAAAAATAAAAAAAAAATAAAAAAAAAATTTTTGATATAATTTTCATGTTTAAATCATGAGTATTATGATGTTTTTAGCTAAAATTACACAATAAAAAACTTTTCGTCAGCCACTCCGATTGGGCTCAAATTTTAAATAAGAGGAGGTATTTTATAGTAGATCATATCCTATAAAGGGCGACTTAATCGGAGAACCTACTTTACTCGATGAAAATTCTATCAGAAAGTCGTAGTTAAATAGAATAGGAGTAAGATAATGTTTATTTCTAGCAATATGAGTGTTGGAAAAACCATTTTATGGCTTGTCACCGGTTTTTTCAGTGCAACGTTATTTTATCGGCTATATGAACACAGTTATGTTCCAACGTTGGATAAACTCTTTCTAACTTTAGATGAAATTTATTATCCAACATTTGCCAGGGCAATTCCTTATTTTATTGGAGCAACAATCGCTTTTTTGTATGCTAATGGATGTTTGGCTCAAATTAGTAAGGTATGCATTGATTGTTCGAAAATATAAAAAATCACAGTCCAAAATCTAATGAGCTTAAGTAAGTGAAGTTTATCAACTTCAAAAATACAAGTTTTGGAAATGTGAATACAAAAACATTAAACAAGCGAAAAATTCAAATCTGAAACTCGTACAATTTGTTTGTACAAAAAAAAAATAACTTCACTTACTTAAGCTCATTAGATTTTGGACTGTTATTTTTATTTATTGTTTTTGAGTGTTGATTAAGATTTCTAACACTCAAAATCAAGCAATACATAAAGCACATTCCTTTAAGAAATGAATGTGATGTGAATGAAAACATTATGTTGTATGAAAAAATTTTTTCCTGTACAATTTAGATATGAGGTGTCTTAGGAAAAGTTATTCAGAATTATGAGAAGAAAATTTTGGCATTAAAATTTTCCATTTTCCCGGAAAATTTCGGAATTTTCCACCTGGTCACCCTATTTTTTTGTATGGACACCCTATATTTTTTTGATCCATAAACACTCCCAACTGAATACAAACATAAGTCTAGAACATACTTTGGGTCTCAGAAGAACCGTTCGGGCGCTACGCGGTCTGGAAGAAAATAGCGTAACACTGAATACGAACATAAGTCTAGAACATTATATGGGCCTCAGATGAACCGTTTGGGCGCTACGCGGTCTTAAAGAAAATAGCGTAACAGCAATATAAAACTTGTAAAAAAAAATTAAATATATGTTTTATCTTTACATTTTCAGAAAACTGCAAAGTACATTTGGATATCAACATACATCATTATTATACTAACTGTGTGGGCACCTCATTACAAGTCAAATCATCCATTATTTTGGGTGCCATTCCTAGTCATATCAAGAATTGTAAGAATTTATATGATCATTATCATACAAAAAACGAATTTACATTTTCATTTTTTATTCAGTTATTTTCAATGGCTGTTTGTTGGATAATAATTGCAAGTAGCTTGGGACATGGAAGTAATATTTTATTTAAATGTATAAAATGAGTGTAAATTTTAATTATTTATCTCATTTTAGATACAGTTACCAAGATAACATCACACCCAGTTCAAAACCATTTTGGAAAAATTTCATATGCATTTTATATGTTTAATCCTACATTGACAATTTTTTCATATGGAATGTCAAATCACACTTCAAATGCAGATTTTTGGACAAATTATATGTATACCAATGGAATTATATTTGTCAATTACTGTAGTTCAATTGTTATAACGTTATTAGTTGAAGCACCTTATCTTAGATTATATGATATGATGCGACACCAAAATGAGCCGAAAAAAGATGAAATACAAAACAGTAACAACAACAAGAATGAAATAGAAATCACTTGATGCGGACGGGTCTTCTATCATTAATTGCCATAAATATATGTAAAAATATTCATAATTTTCTTAGTCAATTATATTTAGTTAAAGTTTCGAAAAGCATGATTCAAGATTTTCTATAGTATACCAGACTTCACTATGGAGTCCTATTATGCTTATTCACTGAAGTTTTTGATAGCATCCTTACACTGTAAGTTGAAAATGGCCCCCACACCACCCGCATTACATGGATACACTAAATGAGTGCCCGTTATATTTGAAATTTTTATTTATTTTTTTTAATTAACAGAAACAGCATAAAATATGGCATTTATCAAACCCTCTGTAAGCGTTAATAAAAATCTCCGTCTGTGGACCAAGTCAATTTGAACTAATTAGTCTATTTTGAACTAACAGTGTACCCGACCAGGATAGCAACGATAAACAAAAAATAATTCAGATAAAATTCAGGGAAAAAAAACACATTTTTTTGATACTCACTTAAATTTTATGATTTTCA
Source organism: Culicoides sonorensis (assembly GCA_900002565.1). Classification (NCBI taxonomy): domain Eukaryota; kingdom Metazoa; phylum Arthropoda; class Insecta; order Diptera; family Ceratopogonidae; genus Culicoides; species Culicoides sonorensis. The sequence continues at coordinate 12,083 of LN483503.1, read as the reverse complement.
TATATTCCTCTTTTATTTAATTTTATTATATATATATTTTATATTTTTTATTGACTCTTATACATTAAACTATTTTTTTTTGTTGTTGTTTTCACTTTTTCTTGTTAATAATATTAATCATAACTTTAAATATATAGATTTCAGCCAAAAAAAAAACATCAATGATTATACAATCCAATATGATTCGTCTCATACTTTAAATACTCAGTTCATTATCTTACAAATAATCATTGATGTTTTTTTTCTTCGTTCAATTTTTAATATTATTGAATGATTAATTTTAAGATTGATTCTGAAGTTGTTAAAATTATACATTATCATATTTAATTTAACATAATACATTTTTTTTATATTTCATTATATTTTTAGTTTTATGTGCCATTTTAAGGTTTTTTTTTCCATTTCTTTTAATGATATCGATAATTATTATTATTTCTGATTTTACAGTTTTATTATAATAGAACGTATATGATAAGGAATTTTTTAATGTATAATTATTTGACAATAAATTTCGCCCTTGTAAATAATTATAAGTAAGAAATACTTTATCATATACATATTTTTTTTTGTTTAATTTTGTTATTTTTATATAATTTTTGATGCTCTGTTATTTTTTATGGTTCAATGTGGAATGATTTTTGTATGTTTTTAGTATAACATTTCAATTTATTTTTATTATTATAATTTTAAACACCGTTTAAAGCGTATTTTTTTAAGTTATGATAATCATGTTTAGTTGTATATAACTTGAAATTTCATAATTTAATAAATATTATTTATATATTGTAAATTTAATAGGCGCCACAATATTCCATTTTTTTTTCTTTATCATTTAATGTAGATTTAATTTTTTTTTTCAATAAGATAAAACATTTATAGTAGCAATATATTTTAAGTTTTTTTTTGTTTAATAATTTTACTTTAGGTTGATCAAAATTTCATTAACATTTGTTAAAATTTAATTTAATTCAATTCAAATTTCGATAAAATATTATAAGGAAATGTTAAAATGCAAAAAAAAAATAAAGAAATTCAGTATTTTAAGTGTAGTTTTAACTTGTGTATGTATTTTTTTTTAATTTTTTAATTGTGTATGTACAATGTTAAACGAAGGAATTTGCATTATTATACTAATGATTTAATGAACAATAATGTTAACATATGTTTTTTTGTTTGTAATGTTGTCTTTTTATGTATTGTTGTACAATATTATTATTTATATATAATTTAACTTTTTTGTGTAAATTTTGGAAGAAATATAATCTTTTTTTATATCTTTCATTTAATAATGATATAATTTAATGTTATAATTAAGTATTTTTTTGTTACTTTTCTTTCACATGGGATTACTTCGGTGTACAATAATGTTTAAAAAAAAATAATAATAATAAAAAAACTAAAAAAAACCTTGTCAGGCCATTTATCCCTGATATTTTATACATTTAATCTTCATTTACAAATTATTTTAAATCTTCTTCATCTAAAAGTTCTTCGACGTCCTTTTCCCAGTTGACTTTGTCATTGCCATCATTTACCACTTCATAATCTTGCAATTCAGCCTCCAAATCTTTTTCCCATTGCTCTTCTATTTTAATAATAATAAATTATTATGTTGTGAATAATAAAAAAATCATTTTATATGAAAGCATTTGTGTTAGTTATAATTAAATAAATTAAGGTTTTTCTTTAATTCTATCCATTTTTTATAGTGTTGCAATTAAATTTCGAATATATATATTTATAATTTTTTTTTAATATTTCCTACAAAATATGTAATAATTAATCAATGAATCGTACTTTTAAAGCTATATACTGTTGTTGATTTCATATAATATTATATAAATTTTTCATATATTATAATAATATTTTATTGTTTACTTTTATTGCTACTAATATTTCAAAAAGCGCTATTTTTAATTTTTTTTTAATTATATTTTGTTGATCAAATAAAGACACGATAATAAAGTTAATTTTTTCCGCGTATATAAGAACATAAAATATATTTGTGATCGTTGTTTAACTTTACAGCGATAAAATAGTTAAAATTGAAAAGCAATTGATTCAAAGATATGAAGATATTTCATTTTACACATAGATTTAAACGTCCATACTATCAAGAGGATTACACAGAATTTAAACATACATTTTTGACATTTTATATTGCGATCTCAAACATTCTGATTAAATTTGATCATGACAAATAAGAGAAAAACTCTTTGCAATGAAGGCTGGTTATCATGCTAAGAGTAATCATGTTATTTTATTTATTAAGATTTTTAACATAAAATATTTTAAAAAAGAAAAAACATTGTTACACAGATATTGAGAACTATACATTAGTACGATTATTAGAAGAAAATTAAATTGTAATAGAATTTATAGAATTTTAATTTTTATAATATTTTATCAACTTGTAACATATTTAAATAGATTTCTTGAAACACTTTAATAATATATATATATATGTATTTTAAATGTTTATTTTTTATATTTTTTGTTAAATTAATAATCATTATTTTCCTTCCATTTTACATGAAATACGTATATAATGTTATAATAAGCACAATAATTGTACAAATATAACAGTCATACATTATATATATTTAATGTTATTATCATTATAATTTTTATTATTAAATTTTCATATCATTGTATGTTTAAATAATAATTTTATTAATAATAATAATAACTTTAAATGTTTTGTTTTAATTATTATCATAGTTTTGTAATTTAACGTCCAATTGAATGACTTTAAATACACTATTCATTAAATGTCAATTGAAAATTTATATATATTAAATTTTATAATAGCACATTCCCTAAACAGTTCTTCTAATCATTTGTTTACCTAGATATTCATTTATTTAATATATTTATCTAGAAACTATTGAACATAGTTAGATTTATCTAAATGTTTTATTATAATTAAATGGTTATGATCATTTTTATTCAAATAACTTTGTTAAAATTTAATAACTTTTAATTAAATGATAATAAATCCCTTGTTTAACAAACATTATTCAATATTATCTTTATATGTATAACGAAAAAAAATGTAATTCGGTTCACATAATTTTAATGAAGAAAATTTATAATTAACAAACAATCAATGTTGGATTTGGTTTTGGTTTCAGAAAACGTGTGTTTTTTTTTAATTTCATTGTAATATTAAATATTTATTTTCCATTTCATTATTATTATTTATATAATGTGTGTATATATAATATGATGTAGATATATATTTATTATTATATATGTTTTAATTACTTTTTTAAAATTTAATTTAATTTAAAGTTACTTTATTAATTACATTTAAATAAACATGTATATTATACTGATATATGGTAGATGGTTTCTTTAGGCTGTGTAAAGAGAGAAGGAAATATAAAAATTATTATTATTTTTTTCTTTTTAAAGTGAAAAGTTAGTTACATTTATATTGTATGTGATATATATAGATGATTGTATGTATTGAGGAGTTTTATTTGTGTCAAGGACATTTCCATTTTTTTTTGTAAGTATAAACTAAATGAATTCATGATAGAAAATGGAAATGAATCAAATAAATATTAAATAATAATAAAAATAAAATTTCATATTTTGCATGAAAAGTATTGATATGGGATTAAAGATGGATTATAATATAAACGGTGGAAATATTTATGAAAAAGGGTTGCCAGATAACAGTTTTTCTTAAATTCAAATTAAAACAGATATAAAAAATAACAATGAACAACAACAATTGATTAACATTACACAGCTTATATAGAATTTATTTTCCTTCATTTTTCTAAACATAAAGCTATACTAGATAAAATATATAGGAAGAACAGCCTAAAGAACCAACTATATGATATACAATATAAGTCATGATATTACAAAAATTTATAAAAAAAAAATTAAATACTAGAACTCAACTTTTAAAATTATGAAATCAACAACAGCATTAAAAACAATTTTTATTTATGAAGATTTGTATTGAAAATTCAAAAATATATTAAATTTCATTATCTGGCAACCCTAATTTTTATTCAACTTTTGGTTCAACATTTTATCATAGTGAATCGAATAAAAATACAAAAAAATTCATGCAAAAGCGAGAAACATATTCCTTTTTTTTGTCATTTAATGTAAGTGTAAAAGCAAATTCAAGTTTGAGCTCATAAAATTAACTTAAAACCAACATAAATTAAAAAAATATTTTTGTAATTAAAAAAAATACTTAAAAAAAAATTATAACTAAGAAACCAGATGAGAAAATACTCAGTTTTTTAAAAATAAAATTCAGAAACCTTATGATTTTTTTTTGCTGCACACTAAACAATTTTTTCCATGAAACTCACTTTCATATGCTGTTTATTCCCCCATTTCACTTATTTTAATTTAATTTTTACTCATCTTATATATTATGTTAGTTAGTAAAAAAATTACATTAAGACATTATCTTACCATTTTTATTAGTCTCAAGTGCCTGTTTAGCTAAAGAATCAATACCTAATTTTTTCATTCCCTCTTTTACTTCTTCAAGATCATCTTGATTTGTCTGTAATGTATCTGAGACAAATTCAGATTCACTGATACGCTTTGTCTTTTCTGGTTTTTTATTATTTTTGTCATTATGCTGTTTGGTTTTTGGAATTTCAGTGGAAGTTTTGGATTTTTCATGGGATTCACTTGAATTTTCATTTTTGGTTTCTAAATTTTATAAATTATAAAAAAATTATAATACAAATGAAATAATAAAAAATAAATGAATTTAAAATTGAGCAAAAATGGCAAAGGTCACATGTAATTTACTATGATTGAATGAAGAAAAAGAGAAAATCTTGTTATAGTTTACCTTCATCAGAAGATGCACGTTTAGTGAATTCATTTTCGCTACCCAATGTACCTAAATCACCAGCTTCAACTATCAGAGATACACGATAGAAATAGTTACGCCAAAAGTTCTCTTCTGTTATGCTGTTAAATGTAAAAATGTGTTCATAACATGAATTAAAATTTTATAAATATTTTTTTTTAAATTACATTTTAGGTACAAGTTCGAAACGCATTTGTTCTAATTGTTTATCTTCATTCATCATAGCTAGAGCAGTTGGATACGATTGATCATAGTTGAATTCAAATTCAACACCAGCTGGTGGTGCTCTGACAAAATTGCGTCGATCCTACAAAAGATTTATCAATAAAATTGAATAATGAAAAATAAAGTTATTTTTCAACATACCGCTGATAATGCCATAATTTCTTCTTTAATTTTGTCCTCAGCCTGATGTCCTACCCATGGGCATTGACCAGAACCACCGGCACCACCTTGACTTTTAATGAATGCGTCTTGTTCCTTATTGAATTTATCCAAAATTGGCTGAAATTTACATTAAAATTGACAATAAATTTTCAAATCAAACTAAATTAAACAAGAAAATAACTCACATTATGCACAACAGATTCCTTGACCTTGTCACCAACTTTATTGACTGCTGAATACAAGAATGAACCAAATGATTTGGCACCAGCTGTTACTTTAGTGGTAACTGTTTTTTGATGAAAAAAAATAACATGTTAATTTTATACCTTTTATAGATGAATTTCAAGGTAAAAAAATATAAAATAATACTGTGAAATATATTTTTACTAGGAATCGGAATAAAATGTCACTTTTCATTTAAAACTACTTAAAAAGGTATCTTACCTTCATTCATATCTACATGTGACACTTCATTTTGAATATTTTTAAATAAATTATAACCTTTGGATCTCATTACTACAAAACGAAATTGGGTTAAATAAAAAAAATAAAATTATATGAAAATAATAAAAAACTCAAAAATACTTAGGTTCAAATAATACCCAAAATTAATCATAATGATAAAAGGATTATGAGATTCATTTGATTTCTTACCATTTCCTACACCGCCTGCATTTTCGGCATCAGCTTCTAATTGTGTTGGGGAAACGGGACGTGAATCAGCACCACCAGTAGCACTAAATTTTTTAAGGATATCAATTTCATTTTAATACACTTTTTTCTTTTTCTCGTTTCTATAAACTATCAAATATTTTAAATTTAAGAAAAAAAATTGATATTAAAAATATACTAAAAAAAATAAGAACTTTTATATGGTCGATTAAATATCAATATAAGAAAAATTGATTCTAAAACACATTTTGTTGTTTTCAAATTTTTTTTTAATTGAATGGGGCACGTCAAACTGTGGGCCATGTCATCTTAAAATTTTGGGTTATTGTTCAAGTGATTGTAATACCCGTAAAGTAAGACCGTGCTCCACAATTACAACCAATTAGGAATATATATCATTCCTTTAATTTCAAATATTGAAAACATTGTGTAAAAAAAATTTTTGTACACTAAAAGCTGCCATTTATAATAAAAAATTGATGTTAATAAAAATTTCATGCGAGAAGAATTTTTATGACTGTTAATAAAAAAATAAAAGATTTGATGATATGAAAAGGTGAATCCCTCTAAAGGAGCAGTTTTCTGTAATCAATCAAATTATAAAAACTTATAACTTATTTAACATTCATATAAATTTGCCTTGATCTTAAATAACAATAATAATATCAGAGTATCTTTATCCAACGAATTTGAATCCATATTAATATATAAAAGGATTTTGACTTGATTTTGATTTTGACAACAGAGAAAATTCAAATTTATTCTTTCAAATATCAATTTGAATTATGTAGATTAAATTAACTTGTTATCCATTTTTCTTTTCTGCCGTTATTTCTTTTGAGATATTTTTCTTTCTTTTTTTTGTTGTTTAAGATTATGTGCGGCCTATGATTTCAAATTATAATGATGAAAATTATCGAAAGGAAGAGAAAAAAGTGCTTTGAGACATTTTATATTAAGATTAAGTTCTTTTTTTTCATGTTATCGTTGCCGTTTCTAAGGCAATTTTTTTTTATTTAGATATCCAAGATAATATAGTTAAAAGTTAGATTGTATAGTAATTATATTCGAATTTAACATGGAAAATCAATAATATTTTGTACTATTTGATTGTATTATAAGATTTCACCAATTCTTTTGTTCGTTTGCGTGAAATTTTATCATGGAAACAAAATCGCATGAAAAAAAGATTTTCATGATATTTATAATTAAATTTGAATATATGGGACTTGAATTTCATGAACAATCGAGGTATAGAGTGACAATGACGATGTGAGTTAGTGAAAAATGAGAAATACTAACCACTGGGCGGATTAGAAAAGTGCATTTCGATGGAACCCGTTTCATTGAATAAAATTTATTTAAATATTAACAAGTGTTGTAAAATTCCGCCATTTTGATTTGGGTTGTTTCAGGTTCTGGAGGCTCTGTAACCCAATCCCTAAGCCCAATTTCTGTAACCAATTTCAAAGCTAATGATTTAAAGTTCATTTCAGTAAGCTCCTCCATCCAATAAAACAAATCAGCAAAATATTTAACAGGTTTTTATCAGATTTCAGGCTTTGGAGCCTAATGCATGAGCCCAATCTCCAAATTAAACTTAAAATTAGTCCTTTATCTAACAATAAAAACCGACCTCGCTTCGATGGTTTCCGGAGAAATGGATGGATCCGAACCTACGAAGTGACGACGGACAAACCGTCTATAATAGTGCACTTTTTCTTACGAAATGCACTAAAAACCAATGAGTAAGAAAAAGTCAGTGTCAGAGTGATCATATTTTGCATCAAAATACACACAAAAAACATGTCTGAATAAAATAACTTGAAGTCATGAAATATAAACAACTATGAATTAAATCACGTAATGATTCTATGATGATAAACTATTTTATGAATTTGATCAATATAAATTATGGATATTCAACATTATAATTATGAATGAAAATTCATTTTGCAAAACATTTTGTGATATTTATGGTGTTTGAATATGTTGAATAAAACGAAAATCAATTATCATTATAAATTAATAAAAAAATTCATAAAATTTTTATTTCAAAAACGTGCAACGAAATAAAGATTAGTATATATATATTAGTTTAAATGCAAAACAGATTTAAGATAAAATAAGCTCAAAATATATTATGAATAAACCATACACAAAAAAGGTATTTATTTTAAAAAAATATAAAAATTGTATTTTTTTTTTAAATAATTTAATAGAAAAAGAAAACAGTTATACCTTTCATGCGGTCTGTAAAGTATTAAATACAGAGAACATTTGTCAATAGATTTACATTAAGCTAAATATTTAATAATTAATTTCAATTTTCCCTTTAAAATTAATTAAAATTAGAATTTGAATGATAATTAAATAATTAAAATTTATCTCTGATTGTTTAAATTCGACCGTTTATTATAATAAATTATAATAATATGATAAAAAAATTAAAAATAAAAATTAATTTTGATACAAAATTTAATAATTTAATTAAAAACACATACTTAAACTCTAATAACATTGATTATAAATAAATGGGCCATACACAAATGAAATGATTTTTTATTCAAAAAATTTTTTTTAATTTTTATTTGGTTTGTCATGAGTAATTTTAATGAAATAAATATAAATTTATAATAAAAAATATGTTTGAAATTGAAATTTGAATTGAAAACAAATGTGAAGTTAATTTTCATGAATATTTAGATTAAAATTATTATAAAATTTATAAACAGAGAAAATTTAAAAAAAAACTTAAGGAGATAAATGTTGTTATGAAAAGATGAGTCAATGAGACTAAAAGTGAAGAACTTGCAGGAGTTTGATCTAATTGAAATTTTTGTGAAGTGAAAAGTAATTTTTACAAATTTTCATCTCAATTCGATCAAACGTGATGAATTAAAAATAAATTTTAAAGGAATAAAAATTTCATTGGCAAAAAAGTTGAACAAAAGTAAAAGTGCTAAGAAGCTAGAAAAGTACTTTTTTTTAATAAAAACTATCATTTTATCTATAGATATCAAACCCGATTTTCCACTGAAAATTCATTTAATTTGTGTATGACCCATACCTAATATACCTCGATCGATCATCCTCATCACCATCGGCTCCAGTACGTTCAGTGGGTTGAATACCTTCTGTAGATGCGGCAAGACCTTCATTTTCTACTCCAGCACCCTCATCTTGGGTGTGTGTTTTCCGTAAGCCTGGAATGGAAACTGATGGCATTGAAGGCATGGCTGGCATGGAAATATTTGGCATAGCTGGCATTGATGGCATGGATGGGGCGTTACTTAACCAACCACCAACTTTTGATGAAACACCAGAGAATACACCGCCAGCTTTTGCAGCACTATAAATAAAATTTAATAAAAAAAATTGAATCATGTTTTCAATATTCATGTTACAAGACTTTCATTCATTGAAAAAAAAATAAGTATCCATATAATAAATATTAAAATAGAAAAAACCTACACAAAAATATATATTAACCAAAATGAATATTAAATGAACACGAAAACCTCAAAGCTTATGAAATGCACACATTGTTAAAACACGAACATTGTTCATTCTACTTTAATCTGATGCTCCTTTTTTATTATTATAAAAACATATGGCTATTAAAAGTGTTTATCTTTTCGTTTCACCGGACACTAAAAATACACTCAACTCAATATGAAATGATTGCATTGTCAGTTTTTTTTGACATGCAACAGTCTTTGTCGACATCTGACCATTGATTTCATGTACAAAGTTCCCATTTGCAATATTTTGATATTCTTTTCACATGACATATCATAAAATAATCATACATTTAATTTCCTGTTGAATTTATGATCATAAAATAATCCATTTATTGTGAAAATTTCATAGAATTTTATTGATCTTTAAAACTCAAAGGCGTAAAATACAATAAAATTTGATGTAAGTTAATTAACTTTCGTAAAACACATTTATGGTGGTGGTTACATACCACAAATTCTTGAAACAATGTTAATCGTCACCCACAAGGCAAAACATGATAAATTCATAAAACATTAATCAGCTTACAGAAAAAAAATAAAATCACGAGCTTCGTTAATTATCCATATGACAAGCGTTTAATCCTTTAAATTGCCTTTAGTTATAATAATAATTATTGAGCTAGTCTCTTTTTTTGTAACATTATAATCAAATTAAATGAGAAAACAGGATTTCAAGTGTCTTAAAAATTAAAGTTTAAGGATGTTAAAAGGCAAACAAACAATAAATTTTCTTATCCCTTTTTTAAGCCACGTACAAAACAATTTATATACAAAAATGCACATAGACACATATGATAAAAAGTGCCTTTTAAATGTATCCAAATTAGGTATGTAAATTTTCCTTGAATTTCAGATAAGAAATTTTTTATTATTTTTTGTTCTTCATGCGTGGAACCGGGACAATAATAAAAATACATATAAAAATGTTGTTACCTAATAAAAAAAAGAAGTACAGGAAGTAATTTTCATAAAAGAAACACTTGAACTAGTATTTTTTTTTCTTTGCTGTTTAACTGTAAAAGGCTTTTAAGTGGTAGGAAATAAAAGATGAAAGAAGAAAAAATCAGTGAAAAGTAAATGTTGTGTATCAAGGTTAAATTAATAATAAAATCATTTTTAAACAATATTCAAAATGAATTTTCCTCTTATAAATGTTACTCGAATTCTGCTTTATCTGTAAAACAACCGTTTGTATCTTGGAAAATTTATTCATAAATAAAAATAATAATAATAAAAAAAACAAGACTTTACTTGACTTGACTAACAAATAATAAATTGTATATTATTTTGCATCTTTTGTCTTTGCTTTTGCTTTCAACGAATGATAGAAAAAAAATACATTCTAAATAAGAAAAATATAGTTTAGAAGGAGAGCAAAAAAATGATAATATAATAATATGATGAAAATAAATGTACTCTTGAAGCATATAATTTTTTCTCGAAATTCAATCTTGTGACTTATTTTATTACAGACATCAAATATGCGAGGAAGACAGAAAATGAACCATTCGTCATTTTGTTCGTCTCTATCCGATATTTTGTCCATCCTTGGTTCATAAGACCTAATTTTTATCTAAATAACTTAGGAGTCGGATCTTTTTGATTTTTCAATAGCATACAAAAAATGGGAAAAATATTTCATATATGTTTGGCAATCATTTTCGTTTGACCTCATTGTTCCAAGGAATGAAATTTAAGGCATTAACGGTATTCGAGCTCATGTCCACCGAGAGTTTGAGCCAGCAGATTGACTTTCCATATCAATAATTATAAACTACCGACGTGTCTGTGAGAGAGAGGCAAGGGGATAGAAGAGGTGAGAGGTAAAGACGAGAAAATAGAAGAGGAGATAGGGAGACAAAGGAAGGAGAGTGAGAGGGAGGAAGAGAGAGATAGAGATATAACCCGTGAGAAAATTACACGTCACAATGGAATGTGCTTCCTTTCACCTTTCCATGCTTAAAACTGTCTCAATATTTTTTTTCATTTCAATTTATATTTTTTTAAGAGGTGACAGAACCACATTATATTTTTACAAAAATATTGTATTTACTACCTATTGAATAACATTATGATTATGACATTCCATTTATTTTCATCAAAGAAATAATGCACGTCATATGCGAAGCCAGGCTATAATTTATTACCCAAGGTATTTAAATGAAAAGGTACTAAACATATTTTTTTAAAGTCTTTAAAATTATATTAAGCGTAAATTTTTCAAACTAAAACTCAAAGCCTTCGATGAATTTGAAAAAAAAAATTATTTTATCATATTCCAACATATTTGATAAGTTCAATAATAATATTTTTCATTTTAATATCGATAAATCGATGATCACGTCTTCGATATTTAAAGACGTGACATTAGCATAAATTTAATTACATATTTTTTCTATGTACATATAAGTATAATGTTATTGTTATTGTCAAGTTATAATAAATCTAATCAAGTATATTTAATAACGCACTCATATTCACTCACATTCTAAGTTGACATGATATGAAATTTCTTGAATGAACTCAAATTTAAAAGAGACTATTTATCAAGCCTGCACTCAGACCATTATCCGAGGGTCTTGTCTTTGCTTTTATGTAGTCATTCCAAGCAGCACCTTTATCTATCCTTAAACTCAGAG